>JAYRBW010079051.1:0-24120 GCA_036023295.1 Invenusta paracnida | reverse complement strand
ATATGACTTTAGTTCTATCTTAACTTGAGTATACAGCTTACTACGTTACTTCCAATATGACTTTAGTTCTATCTTAACTTGAGTATACAGCTTACTACGTTACTTCCAATATGACTTTAGTTCTATCTTAACTTGAGTATACAGCTTACTACGTTACTTCCAATATGACTTTAGTTCTATCTTAATTTGAGTATACAGCTTACTACGTTACTTCCAATATGACTTTAGTTCTATCTTAAGTTGAATATACAGCTTACTACTTTACTTCCAATATGACCTACGTGACAGATATTATACTTGTACATCTTGGAATTAGTCCATTTCATTTTTCAGTCTATCCATATTCTTATATTATCTGTGTAATTTAATTATAGTTTACCTCTATTTTACTCATATCTCTGGGGCTCATCCTCGCCGCGATGTTAACAAACACCATCTAGCAAGAGGAGACCTACGCAATGGATACACTTCACAGTAGTTCGGGACACGGCTCAGTCTCCTGTCCCGCTGATCTCTGGCTCGCTTCAGAACCTCTACTAAACCGACCCTGTGTAGCGGTGGTTGACCTGACTGGCTACCCGGCCTTGCCTGGTCATGACCTCGCTGGTGGGGGGGTCCGTGCCTGCGTCACACGAGAAGGGCGAGGGGGAACTAGAGAGGAGATTCCGGTAACGGTGGACCGTAGAGACATGCAGGGAAAGCAGAGAATCACCTTCATCACTGATCTGCCAGGAGAGTACAAGATTGAGGTGAGCTAGGTTTGATTGGTGGATTTAATTAGCCAATAAAAATATGTCTAAAGTCGTTCATCTATAGCTGCTAAAAACATTTATGATATTCAGAGTAGGATTCTTACAACTAATAAATTTAAAAATGAAATGAGCATAATATCTACTAATTACTAAATATCATTATATTATGAAGAAATATTTTTTTATAATCATAATTTTGGTTTTCTTGAAAGATTTTTGTTATTATTAGTTAGGTACATGTATAATTTTTTTCTTGGCATTTTTAATCATTTGATTTAATATTTAGCTATGCTTAATATGCAACATTTATATTTATTAACGCAGTCTTATGTACCTGTGTAACATTTTAAGTCAGAATTTTACATATACACAACTTTTCTAATATGGTTATAAATTTCGTAGTTTGATGTGCTAATCAAGTCTTTAATTTGTCAATAGGTATGTATGTTGTAGAATGAATTTCATAAATCTGCTTTATGATTTTATCTTTAAAGCTTTCAAACTAGATTTTGTAATTTGTTGCATATACATGCAAAGTGTATAGTTAAATAAAGGCAGGAATGAGATTGCTTCAATTTGGCATTTAATTCTGGAAATCATAGATTATATATAGAACCATAACACCACAATGATAAATGGCAGCCACTTAGACAGACAGAGCGACCATGCAAATCACGCCACGTACACTTCTACCAGGCCTTCCTAGCCCTGGACGGAACCGCCCTTCGACAGTCTCCACTCTTTGCCAACGTACACAATCACTCTTCATCCGAGGATACCAACCCAACCCAATCACGTGCCGATCTCTGGATGACGTCATCCGCCGCACGCCTCGGTCATGAGTGCACCTTCTCCGCCAATTTGTCACGTGATCCACCTCATATGTGGGTCACCACTAAGGTTACCCGACTCTCTGGGACCAATGGAAGTGCGTTGGCCCCTGTTAATGTGCGCGTGACCTCGCGCGATCGATACGATAGGCAAAAGATTGCCTTCTTGCCCGACCAGCCGGCGCAATACAAGATGGAGGTCTGATTTGCTCTCATGGAGAAGGATATATGATAGCTAGCTGGATTGGCGGCCTTCAATCATTGGAATTTGTGTTTTTATCTTCTGGACTAGAAGTAGCTGGCGACAGTTAGATTTTAGAGGAGGTTATGTGTTAATGAACTTCACCCCTTTTTTCTTCTTTTTTATAGCTAGTAGTACAGGAAAGCATGTTTATTTAACACCCCTATTTTGTAAAGGGAGGGAAAACTTAACTTTCCCTATTTATTTGTTAATTTTATAATTGCCTTCTTTTTCTTTTTAAATTGGAAATATGTTTTTATTTGTCTTGAATATATGTAATGTGCTTAGATAAAGTATCCATAATTATAGTCCATACAATTTAATAT
Source organism: Invenusta paracnida (assembly GCA_036023295.1). Lineage (NCBI taxonomy): Eukaryota > Metazoa > Platyhelminthes > Proseriata > Coelogynoporidae > Invenusta > Invenusta paracnida. The sequence goes on along the minus strand of JAYRBW010079051.1, from coordinate 21,971 downwards.
AACTTTTATTTTATTTTTTCAAAAATTTAAAGGACCTGTTTTATGATATATTACATATCTGGTCATTTATTCATTTTCTCTTCCAAGTTATATTTCGTCCATTTTAACTTGGATAATTATTTTATTAAACTGTTAAAGGAAGTTGACATTTATTTTAATTGATCTTCATATTATCATATTGATCAATCTCTGAGCTATAAACAATTTTAAATGTAGAAAAGAATTGTTAGATATGTTCATCATTAATAAACAATTCTAATATATCATCTTTTAAATAGTATTTAATGAAATATATTAATCACGTTTTAATTCATATGGTTATAATTTATTTATGAAATATACTCTTTATAAAACTTAAAACAATACTTAAGCTGTCAATGAACCTTTTTTACGTAATCGTATAATGATAATAATAACAATTGGAATCTGTAACTCTTATAATATATCTACATATATGCTACAATATATTCTAAAAAATGTATTGAATTAAATTACTAATTCAAATTGGGTTGCACTATTTTTCTTGTTATAATAACAGAACAATGCTTACCACATTAACTAGCAAATACAAAAGTGTTACCATACGGGCACTTGCTGGGGAAGCGTCTGTATTTCTTCACTTACAGATCTACGTCACTAGATAGTGACTGAAGGAAAATTATTAATGAGCCCCTTCCTTGACAGTTACAGTAATTGTAAGTAATACATACATACATTTGTGCACATGTGTATTGTCGGAAAAGTCACTGAAGTCTATAGAAGGTGGTAGAATAGAAGTCACGTGCTATCTTTATCGATAAAACACACATTACCCTTTCCGCATTACAAACTAAATTAGAACTGGATCACTCAAAGGTATTAAGAAGGATCAAACCGTGATTTAAAGGGAACAATTGTTCTAATGTATATGTGTGTGTATGTGGGGGTGGGGTTCGTAATAGAGGTAATATGAAGCACCCCTTGCTTTTCCAGTTCAACAACACTAATAATAATAATAATGCTTATAGTTATATTAATTTATGCAGAACATACATTATTATACATGATATTACATAGATATACTTTAGTAATCAGTGATCTTCATGTATACAACAGCTATAGTAATGGTATTATAGTGCAGGCCTGTTATAGTGGTTGGTTTTAAGTTATAGTGTAGTATCGATTTTATACTGTATTTCAAATCGGGATTTACTCTGCGTATGTGCGTTTCATGAAAATATGAAAAGAGGGGGTGGGCTTGATGAAGTGGATATAAGCATTGAGGGGGTCATTGAAGTTTCAGGCCCCAAATAAACAAACCCTGTACTGTGCTCATATATATCTACTTGTCTTGGTATATTATGTATATAACCATAGAAAGCGTACACAATTTATAGAAATCATTTGAATCCCTGCGGTTGCTTGATTGGCAAACAGTTTAAGAGAAACTTAGAAAGAAGGTCTACCTAGTTTTAATACTCTTTTTGCTACTTTCACCAACACCCGATTTTGAAGCGTTCATTCTTACTATTATTATTATCGCTGTTAGTTCGGAATTATCTCCTGGACTGGATTTTTATTTGAAACTATTTCTATAAAGTTACAAAAACACTTAAACATCGAAGGTTCCATTATAGTTGAGTGGAATTTATCCACAGCATTTTAATTGTATTAATCACTTGAAACCGTTGGCCTTCATGAGTCTTTTCGCGTTGTCATTGAAGAGTACAACGCAATATAGGGAGTACAATATCATTGTTAACTTCAATTCAACTCTAAAGAAAGTTGTGATTATTGCCATACTATTGCTGTATCCGTCCTCCAGATAGTAAGTACAGTGCAATGTGCATTACTGTATGTTTTGTCAATTTCAATTTGTCAAGATTGTATTACTATGCAAATTGAGGATTTTTTTTAAATCGTGTTGTTGACCATTAGACTTCTTCCTTCATTGTGTAATAACATTATGAAGAATAATACATTCAACCATGATGTTTCAGTATTTATTTTATTATTTTGAGTATTATCTGTATGCTTATTTTCTTTTCCCTGTCTCATTCTAAGCTAGTTTTCGTTGTGATAATATTTATATTTGAAATATATAATAAATGTTATTTGAATATGAGCTTTTAATAGTTAAATTGACCTTGTTTGATTCTATAAACAAGGTGTTATCTCTTTATTTATACACATGTCGATTTTAAATAATTGTATAGTAGTACAACATTTGTAAAAAGTATATTTTATTATGCTAAATTAAAATTAAGACGTTTTAGATTTAACATACGAGTTTAAATTCAATAAAAATGTAATACAAAATACTATTTCTTGCAACAAACATTAGTATATTATTTAAAGTATATATATAAAAAATTGCAATCGTTGTTTTTTGTTTCCTATTAGAAATTGGAGCATCAAAATGTTTTCAAAACATTCCATCTTTTTGTATACCTATTTTCTTACTTCTAGGTTTCAAATTATTAGAAAATAATATGCTTATGAGGTAATTTGATATTTTTGCACTACTTATAGACTACGCCCTTGTTGAAGTATAAACGATACAATCTACATTTTTCTAAGAAGTATCGATTGCTTTTAATATACCTTTTTAAATTTGTGGAATAGCTATAAAATGCAATTATTTGCTGTATAATTGTCTATTATTGATGTCATTGTTATTTTAAGTATGCTGCGATAAGCTTCTCTTTATCCAACTAATTTATGATAAAAATAAAATTTTGTCCCTTTGCTGATCGTCAAGGGAATATGTATAGCTCATATGTATAGATCATTGACGCAATGTTAATAATATGATACATAAATCTTTGATATTAAACTATTAAATTTGGAATTTGCAGTTGTTGGTAAATGATTTTCATACAAATTTACTTTCTGCTAATTTGTTTAACCCTCTATAATTTAATTATTGATTTACTGACTACATATTGATATCTAATTCGAATAAAGTAAAAATTGTAGAATATTCTTGAAAAATATTCATTATTATTATTTTTTATTTGTTAAAACTATTTCAACATAACTACATTACTGTTATTTTACATGGCCTTGTATATATGTTTATTTTGAACTAAATATTCATGAAGTTAAAACGCTAAATATGCGTTATATCCTTTACTCTAGATTCAATTCACTTGTCATATATTTTCCTTAATTATTTTAATTTGTTATCATTTATTCCTTTTTTAGAATTTCATTCAAGTTATAAGTAAATGTTTTGTATCTGACTTAAAATTAATCGATAGACTTGCAATAAAGCACGATCGAATCAGACTAATTACTGTTTCAAACATTTATTAATACATGACTACGAAACAGTTCATAAAGTTTTTAAATACTCTAATTATTTTAAAATATCATCATTAGCAAATATTTTAGATACTTGCCTAGCTGAGCTGTATAAATTCTTCTCATTTATCATTTTAAAAATCGAACCACTACTTTGTATCACGTCTGAATAATATTTAAATTTTCCAAATTACAATTTGAATTCATTAATATTTCATTCATTCGTTAAAATTCTAACAAGTTCATCATTTAGATTAATCTTAGAAAATTCACTAAAATTTTACTTGCAATGAAAACATATTTAACACTCACTAACCTATTATTTAATCAATATATAGTTTAACCTTTGCTAATGGTGTTCTCTCTATTTTTTATTAGTTTTAAATGTTGTATCCACTCCCGCGTTTTCCATCTTAAACGTAGGCATTTGTAGGTGAAGCAGAGATCCTCGGATCACCCTTCTTCTTCACAGTCGCCGCCGAGGATCCCACTACAATGACGTCACCGGCGGGAGGTAGGAAGGCAGCCACAGTGTATGCTTCAGGCGAGTGTCTGACCACGGGTCTGGCGCCAGTCAACATGCCTGCCAATCTGGGTATCCATGGTGACCGACTCACTGTTGCTAGGATACAGGCCACTGTCACACGTGAGTGTCCAGCTTAGTCTGATTGAGCTGTATTAAAAACGGTGATATTAATAAAAGGTGGCCCATTGCAGTATTTGCTAGGTTCAAAAATAATATGTGAAATATTCGTTTAAATATCGGTAACAATAAATCTGAACTAAACACTATGCTGGCTGGACCTATGGAGCAAATAGTTTCATAAATATAGTTTCTTTTGAATATTGAGGGACAATAACATTCAAAAGAAACTATATTTATGAAACTATTTTGAAAAAAATTGAAAACAATGAAAAATTGGTAGAGATGTGACTTATTCACCGAGTGTATATTACATTGATAAAGATTGAACTAGAGTATTAAAATTGGTTAATAACATTTCACTAGCCATATTTTACTGCGTAGATATTCCAATTTGAAACAAAATTCGCATATATTTTACAATCCTTGTACAAACAAATATGAATCTAAGCTTAAATTGGTACGTAAAGGGTAGAATTTGAATAATAGAATGTCTTGTAATAGTTACCAGTCCAGGTACTTCTGTGAATGTAATGTAAACAATAAGTTAATGTTGTATGAAGAACGTTTTGTTACTGAATATTTGTTAGTCAGGTTAAATAATGCACTAAAAACCTGTTTAGATATACCTATGCAACTTATTGTTATGAATTTAAAAAAGTAATACTTAAAGTATTTCCTAACTAAAGCACACGTTTTAATAATTGTATATAATTATAAATGTAAGTATAACACATAATATTTTATTATAGATACAACCATAGAAAGAAATAAACTACTCTAGAACGGAAATTTTGTTTAAAACGTAGCACCACCGAGAACTCTTACTCGGGGCAAAAGGGCCTCTTTTTAATATTTGATAGATAGCAAAGATTTCCTAAGACTGTGGATAGCTCGATTATTCGAGCAGTTATTGAAAAATGGCTTTCACTGCTAGAATCTGCAGAAAATTTTACAAATAAAGTCTCGACAATGTCCCCATAAGATATGCTTGGATCAGGTAGTATTTCTGATTTGAAAATTCTCCTTGTATCTCGCTTATACCTATAAGCGCTGTTTCGAAGCAATCAATACTCCTGCATTGAGTTTCCAATAAGAATGCGGCGTTGTACAACACAAAATGTTATGTTATAATTGAAACAAATCGTTTAGTGCGTTGTGTCTGCATTACGGAGATGGACAATTTCCCTTCTAGTTGTTATTGATCCGTTTCAGAATAATAATTAAGACCATTTTCATATGTGAAAGTTTGCAAGATTTTTCTATACATACGATGCACTTATGAATTGAATTAAAAATTCACTTAATATCATTGAAAATGATCGAACTTTTAGATATGTATTTAAATAAATACCACCGCATTAAAAAATTAATATTACAGACAGTTATCTTATTACAAACTGATTAATTCATAATCGCGCTTTAAATTTTAGCGATCGTACGTTTACATTTTTGGTCAATATCAGTACTTTAAATTCATAGTTCCCACTTTAAATGTTTCTAAGATTATGCGCATCAGCTCGACATGAATGAAAGTAATAATCGTACCTTAAAACACTTAATTCGAGATTTATGAAAGGAGCTTATAAAATGAAAAGATATTACTTTATTTGCGTTTTCTCTTATTTTATCATTTGTTAAATATTTTAGTACCACATTTAGTATTACTAACGTCGTCGGTCTTCCCCGTTAATATCTTCTAATGGTAGAATTTAAGGTCAATTGTTATATATTAAACACATGAACTGGTTGGTTACTTTGTGGTAAACTATTACTATTTAGAACATGCATAATAATTATCAATATTTTATATCAAAAGTGTTTAAACTTTTGAATGTAAAATAAATCTTATAGAAGGTTGGTATATCCAATATATGAAATACATTTATTGCTATTCTTATAAAATACTCGAATAGTAATAATAAACTAAAGGCCTCGAATTCGATATTATAATTTCACATAGTTTTAGACTATTCAAAATAAAATATGTATTAATAATTATTGTTCTGTTTTTAAAATGGTTAAATGGTTTAAAATGATAAATGATGTAACTACATCGTTTAACTTGGTTTAACGACTTTAACTAAGACGTAAGCTACAAGCCAAGTTTTCGAACTCATAAATTTGTCATAATACAAAGCAGTTGAAATATATGTATTACCGCCTATATTTACATTTGGGTAATGCACGTCTTATAATTAGGACATGGTCTGTTCATATTTTCCACTCTGCCGAACAATTACTGAAATTTACATTTTATTAAGTCTCTATTTATTTGTATCTAGAGTTACATCTATAATTCTCCAGTTTAAATAATTTATAATATCGTTCAGTTAAAGGATCATTAATCATTTGTACTCGTTTTATCAAGTAAAAAGAATATTTTTCTGAAGAAATTATATTTTTGTTCACTATGAATGTTTTATTAGGCATTTGTCTCGTTTTTAGACAATTTATATACCTAATAATGGCAGAATAAATTGTATTGTTAATAGTGTTTCTGCGGCCATAAAAATTCCATAAAACCGTATTTCTAAAAATTTGGATATACATTGTGTGTTGTATTTTATTATTGTGCATAAAAATTCATTTTAAGAATAAATGAATTAGGCAAGAAAACCTCACACATTGCTAGCTATCAATAGATCGATATATCAATACATAGATTGACTGATCTGAAGTTTTCATGCGTTTTAATAATAGCAGCATGAAAGAGCAACCCGTGTATGTGATAGTATCGAGTTTACTGCACTATGGTGTCCTGTATTGAATTCTACCTTCGCTTATTACTTGGCTATTATGTTATATATCATATTGTGCAGTCGTAAACTGCTTTAAAGGTACCTAATATGCACATTATGTATTTATAGCTTTAATGGGTATATAGGGGGGAAATAATTTGTGAATGCGATCGATATTTTGTCTTATTTTTCGTGTCTATGAATTGTCTTAATAAGTAGGTATACTATTGGCAGAACATGATCTTGTCAGAAATGTTTATAATTAAATCAAATATTAACTGCAAGACTCAAATCTGGTTTATTTAATAACAAGTATTGTCACATTTGTAATAATTTCCTTGTTATACTTTATATTATATAGTTTTACAATATTTATAATCACATTTTTAAACTAACCAGTCATAATTTCAATATACTATTTAAGTAGAAATGGTGCAATAAAGTCTTTCAAAGAATATGCGTAAAAAATGTTGTCACGATTTTTGGACATTCTTTTACCATCCAAAAAATAGAAATCTAATAAACCTTTAATTACATTTCTATCGAATTTTCATTAAAGACTTAGATGTGTGAAAAAACCTTTTGCATATAATATAATGCTTGTTAATTTTTATGACGTATTAATTTTGTCCTAAAGTATAAACATATAAATATATCACCTCTTACTCCTCCCCACTCCCTTGTCTGTGTCTTCAGAGTTTTCCAATGGCAGACAGATCAACGCCCATTTACGCGACCAGTCAAAAAATTCCTGTTCCGTTGACTTTCATCCCAAAGAAATTGGTTAGTTTGCCACAGTTTAGAACTTTATCTCTGCATACGACTATAACCTAGATTATGCTCATCATTATCATTTCAAAATATATTAATTATATGTAGACTGAAATAGCTTAGTGTTTACAAATCAATAATAATAAAAGTTGCTATTAAACACCGAATTAAATGAATACACGTTACTTAAACAGACAGCGAGGATGAATAAGTATCTAATGAAATATAAAAACACACTGAAAATCAGTTAACCTGAGCTAGAAAAGGTTTTTAAAATTTTACGATAGTGCAATACTTCTCAGCAGTTGTTAGATTATGAAATGATTAGATTTGAGATATATTTATGAATTTTCATACACCCTGTACACCCTTACTATCTAGACCGTTTCTGCTTTCATTTGACCATTATAGGCGACTACGAAGTTAGAATAAAATGTGACAATACAGAACTACCGAATAGTCCCTTTCTGATTCACGTATTTGACCCCAAATCCATCCAAGTTGACTATGATCAGGAAGTTATCGCTGGACAGGAGACTCAGATCTTTGGTGAGTAAAGATCCTTAACAGCGGTACTGTCTCATAAAATATGAATATGTCATTACTAAAGATAAAATTGATGAAAATTCTCATTTTTCGTGTAAAGAAATAATTCTTTGAAAGTTACTAATTTTTGGGGATATTTTTAATGTTTTATTTCAAATATTCGACATAAATGCTATACATTTTTGTATTATTCAAAAGATGTGACTTAACAGAAAAGTGGAACACTATTATCAGATTTAAAATAATTGATTGTAATTGTTTCCTTATAAAGTGACATGATTTTCCCAGAAAAATACTGGCTTCTGACTGGATAAGTGATCTTATTTCGTAGTACTACTTATATTTCCAACACTCCCACCTCCTCTCCTTCCACCAGTGAACTCCGGGCGAGCAGGAGAGGTCGAGGTTCGAGTCCAGCCCCCAACCTCTCCCCACCCTAGCACCAGTAGTCATGGCAACAACAATAACACCATCTCCTCCGCCATCTACCCTCGCCATGACACTTCACACAAGACGGTGGGTGGTTGTCTGGTCCACAAATACACCTACGTGCCTCAGGTGCTGGGTCGTTACACGATACATGCAGTGACAGTGGGAGGGCTCGAGCTAGCCGGGCCTATGGTCCAGACCGCCCGTGCCCCTAGCGTCCCATTGGTTGCGAGCGGCTCGGGCCTACAGCGCGCGGAGATAGGACAGCCGGCGGCCTTTGTTGTGGATCCGCATGGGGAGAAGGGGGATCTCTTCGTGCAAGTCGATGGTGCGTGTCTGCCAACTTCAATACTAAAACTACAATTCACCCTTTTTAAATTTTGGTTCACATTTTTACGATATTCAACTTGTGATTACTTTTACTATAAAACGCTTATAATATATTCATATATATACTCATTCATATAAAAAGAAAGATGGTGCGACTCAATAGAAGCCCTCAATTTTTAAATAAATGTGAACATTTTTCGAATTTAGAATTCTGATTTAAGTAATGTAAATTTGACATAGTGTAATCGAAATAATAAACCGTTAAACAAAAAGTAATTTACTCGTATTCTGTAAAAATTTACAGCTTTATTTGTAAGATTTGCAACTTATATTTCAGAAATTGAAGTCAACGTTTCTAAATAAAGCTAAATTTTAAGAAAGGCGTGAAAACATGAAAGTAAACGTTCATAACTTAAATAAAATGCCAGTCTCACTTGATAATTTTATTTTGATATTTTAAATTATTAATTTAGTCTGTTGGACAACACATGAAGCACTCCATATGAGTCAATCTAATTATTCGTCCACATTCCCCTCCCCCCTTCCCCTTGATGGGTCCAAACAACAGGTCCCAACTCCATCGCCAAATGCGACATCCAGCCTGAAACTCGAGGTCCACCCGGCCGCTACAGAGTAGACTACATTCCCAACGAACCAGGCCTCTACACGATCCGGATCAAGTGGAATCAACGAGAGATCTCAGGGAGCCCCTTTAATGCCAAAGTGGTAGCTCCAAAACAGGTGAATCCTCTTTTTCTGATCTTGGCATATTTCGCTTTTTCCTTTTAATTTTGTATTATTTATTTTGCTTTGAGGTTATGTATATACAGCAATAATTTTTTAATCGAATAGGTATATGTCATTGTGGAACTATAGTAATTCAATTGTATAATATATAATGTATTATTCTTTTGATTTTACGAAACAGTTAGATGAAAGTTATGAATAAAAATATTGCAAAATCCTATCAAATTTTTAGCGACATTATTTTTTTTTATTGTAGCCAAGTTATTTTTGGAAGGTTGTAGTCATTTTCTAAAACTAGTCAAACTTGTCAAACTTCTAGTTAAATTAATATACTATTTTTGCTATGTATTTGAGGTGGTGGCTTAAACTTGCTCCTTGCACTTTAATTGCTGCAAGGAGCCGGGATTTGAACCCAGATTGCCAGCTAGGCGTCCTACACACTACCCACTACGCCATTCATTTCCTCACTCCACCTTTCAACTCAGCTACACTGTGTCTCCGACGAAGGCTTGTTCCGTGGTGAGCGTCTCACTCTCTACGTAAACCAGACGAAGGAACTTGTTTTTGACACCCGTGAAGCGGGTCCCGGGACCCTGAGAGCAGAGGTTCGCGGCCCCTGGCAATTGGAAGTGGTCCGTTGTCAGGTGGAATCCTCGGGTATGCCTCATGAGAGTCTTCTACGCTTCACACCGGTGCATGAGGGTGAACACCGAGTGCAGCTCTGGTGGGAGAACTTCCCAGTCTCAAGTTTGCCCTTCTATGGTGTTGCTCTGTCACCCAGCGCCAATGTTGACCATAACAAGGTAAGCTCTCTGACTGGACTGGGGGCTTCGCGTCTTAAGGTTCCCACTGCACAGCTCTACTATGTATAAAAAGGAAGATACATTAGAAATATAAGTAATCAGAATCGACGCGCCAATTGTGCTCTACATATACTATTTAAAACACAAACAGGAAAATCCTGCTGACTGAAAGTCTAAAATTAGAATTCTACTCGTTTAAAGCTTGAATATGAGCTATTTTCAATTTTATAGAAAATTTATTCCATTAAAAAAGTGATTTATTAGATTTTTGTATTATTAGTAAACATAAAAAGAAAAATTTTCAAATCTTTACATAATAAAGCAGTGTATAGCTACTGCCAAATAAACTATTGGTTATAGATGTTTTCTTTTTAAATAACTTGATTTTATTCATGAAAATATTTGTTTATTGATTGACAGGTCTTTTTGCTTTAGATAACATCCATGTATGAATTACGACTGTGTCGTTTATATATTAAATACAAATATGCGTATAGCTCTTCGGATTAGTTGTTTATTTATAAATCATTGTGTAATATTAGAAAAGTTTTAACCCGTTTTCATGTTGTATTCACGCTAATGCTACTTAATATGTATTTACTACGAAGGATTCCGTAAACTATTACTTTAGAAATTAATAATGTTAAAATATGGAATATTCGTAAAACAGCTCGTTAATATGCATGCTTATTAATACACTACATTTTGAACAAGATGTAGGTTTTCACGACATAAATATTTCTGTTATTTTATATCCTTTACTACAATGCATAAAACACTCGTATTTTTATAACGTATTTTAACTAGCTTTTCATGAGCCTCCTGTTCCCATGTACCCTGTGTTGCACCCCCTCCACAACAATGATTTCAGTATCCATCCAAGCTGGGAGCCTGTCCATCTTTCCCGAATGAAGTAAATCACGTGTTGACCTCACTTTTTTCTCATACATCCCACCGCCTTCATCCTTTAGTGTGCCCGCTCTTATCTGCCTTATACTGTATTGGTGTTTGATGGAGTTGTCAGTTAACTAGTTTCACACTGTTAGAGTTTCACTGGCTTTTTTGTATTTATTTTTAAATTACATGTTTACTCCTAAATGGGATCCTACTTTATTACCTATAAAATCACAGTGTGTAAATATGCATAGATTTAGTATAGTTTGCATATAGTTTAGCATAATATAGAAATTTGAAATGTTAGCGTAATAGATACTTTAATAATATACAGTAAACTATTTTAATACAAAATATAAAAAGTAAACTATATAATTTCCTATAATTGTGTTCAATTTAATGTGATAATTAGATTAATGAGTAATATTTCGATGATTTTTTTGTCAGAGTAAACATACTCATATATTCATTTTTAAATCAGCTACGTCTGTATTTTATTATTTTCATTTCTGTATATGGCTATTATTAAATAGTAATTATGAATTGTATATCTATCTCTTTTGTATGTGTATAAATTGCATGCTATAGGTAGTTTTTATTATCCTTGTAGTTGTTCAAAGTTTGATTTTTCAATATCCTATGTACAGGGTATATGCATGCCGATTTGCAACGTTTTGTTCAACATAAATATACTTGATCTGGATATGTATTTTCGTACTTTATTTATTGAATACGAATTATGCTTAAATATGGAAAGTGTTTTATCACAAAATTAATTTTTTGTTCTAAATTAGAAATGTAGAAATATTCCCCTAAATTTCATTGTATCTACATTTTTCTTTGAATTTATTGAATATTTATTTTTTCTTTATTTAGGAAATATTGTTTAAAATCTTAAAATCCAAATAACAATATTTCTTTATGCGTTTTAATTGTTTGACAACATTGTATTACTATATATTTAAGAAAGTAATATAGATTAGCACTTACTAAAAATTACAAACATTTTAATATAATTCTCAAATTATTAACATGCAAGGAAAATATTAAACATTCGATTTCATTATCTCCTTATTTTCACTTATCTATATACGCGTCTTCATATAAGGAAGATTATTATAGTTAATTCCAAGATAATATAGCTTTTAATTTTTTTATTTTTTTTCATGAATCAAAACAAAAAATATATTCCTACTATGCACATAATATTTATTAAGCCATGGTTTTCAATTACTAAAATTTATTTAGCGAAACAGCTTTATTATCTATGTGTTAATCTCTCTCCTTTTCTCTCCTCTCCTTTCTCGTCAGGTGATCCTGAGCGGTCGCGGCTTGCGCGAGGCCTGCATTGACGAGGAAGCCGAGTTTGTTATCGACGGTCGTCAAGCGGGTCCGGGACAACCGCACGTCACTCTGGCCGGCGTCAAGGTCAATCTTGATGTCAAGGTCTCACGGGTCAGTGGCGAGCGATATCGCTGTGCCTATACGCCCAAGATACCGGGTGAGATTGATGACTGGCTTAGACTCACACGCTAATCGCCCAAATACGACCATCGAAATTCTAGGATTCTTTCCGTATATTCGAAATATTTGGTACACTTGGTCTTTAGCTCTATAAAATAGAGTTTAAAATATGTATTTAATATTAGAATGGCGTCGTTTCCAAGTTATTCTTATAGCCATTGAGTAAAATTTAAAGCATTGAACATGCTTTTATAATTTTTATAACTATGATATATTTATTCTGTCTAGTACTTACTCTGACAATAGTAATGTAACAATTTAGTATAAAGGCCAAAAAAATTTGAAGCACTTCAATTTCAGTCTACATATTATGTCTTTCATGTATATCTGGAATAGTGCTATTTACTATATTTTGTTATTATTTATTTTTAGAAACGTTAAAAATTTTCCGCATAAACGAATTACAACGTTTTTGAGAACAGTGTTTTTATTTCTTAATGTATATACGATTATTTAGTGCCTCATTTTTATATACTTTTTCTACAGGCGCCTATCTTCTCACGATCATGTGGAGTGATCTGCATGTGCGCGGCTCCCCCTTCAAGGTCAACGTTCTCAACCAATCAGACGCCGGCAGAGTGGTTTGCAGTGGTGAGGGCCTTGTCCGTGGAATTATCGGCCGGGATATTCAATGCGAGATCGATACCAAAAGGGCTGGTCCTGGAGAGTTAACTGCCCACTGTACGGGGCCCAATAAAGTGGCCTACTGTGAACTCAACGATCACAGGTTTGTTCGTCAGTCTGTCTTTTTTATTTCTATCTGGCAATCTATATGTCTGTTTATCATAAGTTTCATTCTTGTAATATTTTATTAATAATAATTTCTCAAAACTATGGTAAAATATGTTTTTCACCAACGTCTTACTTTAAACTACTAATTTATTTAATTTTATAGTGAACTCGACGTCCTTGATTTCATTTTCTACATTCTTACATTTGCAATCAGCATAAGCAAATAACATAATTTTAAAATGTTTAATGCCACCTATGTTTAAAATGTTTAACCCACTGCTTTATCTTTTGAATATTTTGGTTTTCTATTCGTAATCTAATCGTTATCTAAAAATATTTGTGATTATTAATTATTGAGTTTTATCTAAGATTAGGAAATTTATGGAGGACGGAATTACACATTCCACATTTCAATTAACTAAATATTTTGCACATAAACAAATATATCTGTTTTGTATAATTATAACTGTTTATTTTTCTACTACTTTTTTTCTAGCAGCAGTAGTATGAGTATTTATTTTACAATAATATGATAAAACGTTTACTGCTCTCTAGAGACGGCACTTTCACGCTTAAGTTGAATCCACAAGAGCCGGGACGACATCGTCTCCAAATTCGCTATAACGGGAAACATGTTCAAGGCTCGCCCTTTAGTCCGCGTATCTCCGGTTCACCCGACGCTACAAAGGTGTCAGTTTGTGGCCCGGGGATCGAGTCTGGCATCCTATCCACCTTTCAAAGTCGCTTCATCTGTGAGACTAGGGGAGCTGGAGCGGGCCAGCTGACTGTACGCATCAAGGGCCGACAAGGTGGGTGGGGAAATGGTTTGCAATCAATAGTTTGGTCTCTATGAAGTTGTGTAGTTCTATTTGTTTCAGGGCATTTGCTGATGCGCACAACTATTACTCTTCCCTAATATTTTAGAATGGTAGGTTTTATGAACATTGATTAATTATTTATCACATTCTGTTTACTTGAAAACCGGCGGCGACAGTATCATAAGATTATTTGAATTTAATTGTTTTTAAATGTGATCGTTTTAGAATGAAATATTTATAGATTGTGATTATTTTATTACTAATATTTCATGGGATAGCAGAGAATAGTCTGTGTTATTCTACAATGAAATTGATTGGCGTCTGTGACTATCTCATGCGTGTCGATTAAAATATAATAGACTAATAGACTATATTATACTTAATAACCATTTCAATAATGTCCCTTAAATAATTGTTGTCTCTATAAAATGTTTAAGATCAAGTAATAGTCAATCAAAGATTTTTCTGTCATGACAATTTGCAAGTTATCTACCTGTTTAATCTGTTTTTCTCAACAACAAAATTTATCGATACTATTTTGAACAATTTACGTGCTTGTTTGTATCATTTTTAAATAGTTGAGGTATGTCGTAAAATATAGTGGTAGATCATACATTAATATCACAAAAATAATGTATTCGTTGGATTAATGTCAAATTGCGCATAGTAATTTATTGAGATTAATCAACGTTTGATGCATTTGATAATCCTGTCTTGAGAAGCTCCAATGGATGTTATAGGCTAGATTGTTTTCAAATTATTATGAAATATATGAAATATTCTGCGATAAGATACAGCTTTCGTTACTCGTAAATGATTATTATATTTATATGTAAGCAATATAGTGCCTTTCAGAATATGTTTTACCATTTTTAATACACTTTTAAAGAAAAAAAGAATGCTACCATGGTGATGGATGCAAATTAAACAATGTATATATTTTAAATACAATTATATGTTTTAATGAATAAAGGACGTCATTAGTGATATTAAAACTTTCCGTGTATAGATTTTTTATTATAATAATATTACTTTTATTATAGTATGGTTGAAATAAACTTAACAGAAATAACCAAATTATGTACGCTTTTTGCATGTCAACCGCACCTTGGAGTCGATACTCAATATTTCAACATTTATGTATATCGCATTATTTCCATTTTTGTGAGGTATTCAAGATTTTAAGACTTGAACGTTACACGGCAAATTAATTCAATTGTAATATGTACATCTAATTGGATTAAATGCATCTTATTATTAATCTCATAGTCACATTGTGTTTAAAATTAGTTTTAAACTTGAATATTAAATTATTACCGAAAGTCCATAGATTAACGAGTCATAATTTGTATAAAATGTTAAAATAGTGTAAAATTATGGTAACCCCGTAACTCCCTCGTCCTTATTTCAGGTGCATTCCGCGTTGAGATGGAACGAGAAACTCAAAAGGACCGGACGATTGTCTGCCGCTATGACCCCACTGAGACGGGCGAGTATCTCATCCACGTAAAGTGGTCCGGAGTGCATGTCAGCGGCAGTCCATTCCAAGTTCACATCTTCGAAACAGCCCAACAACTCGGCGCTTTCTATCGCGCCAACCCAGAAAACGTAATTAAGAGAGAAAATTAGTAGCGCCAGACTAGTTTCTCGTCTGATGAGTAGTCTTGAAAGTCTGATGATAAGTCTTAAAGTCTGACGACTAATCTTAAAGTTTAAAGAGTAGTCTCAGAAATGTGATGAGTGTTCTCAGAAGTCTGATGAGTTATCTCAGAAGTCTGATAAATAGTCTCAATAATCTTATGATAGTCTCAAAGTCTTACGAGTAGTCTCAAAGTTTAATAAGTAGTCTCAATAGTGTGATGAGTGGTCTCAGATGTCTGATGAATACTCTCAATAGTATGATGAGTGTTTTCAAAGTTTGATAAGTAGTTTCAATGATTACTCGATGAATACTCTCAATAGTCTGATGATAGTCTCAATAATTGGATAAGTAGTCTCAGAATTCTGATGAATAGTCTCAATATTCTTATGATAGTTTCAAAATCTAACGAGTAATCTCAGAAGTCTAATGAATATTCTCAAAAGTCTGATAGTAATCTCAAAACTCTGACTAGTATAGTCTAAAAACAATGATCAGCAGTCTCAAAGTCTGATGACTGTTGATAGAAGTCTCATAGTAGTCTCAAAGGTCTGATAGTCGTCTCAAGACTCTTATGAGTAATCTCAGAAGTCTGATAGTAGTCTCAAGACTCTTGTCTCAAAAGTCAAATAATAGTCTCAAGACTCTTATGGGTAGTCTCAAAAGTATGCTAGTAGTCTCAAAAGTTTGACAATAGTCTCAAGAGTATTATAGTAGTCTACAAACTCCGATTAGTTTTCTTAAAAGTCTGATAGTTTAATGAATAGTGTCAAAAGTCTGATGGTTTAATGAATAGTGTCAAAAGTCTGATGGTTTGATTAATATGTTCAAAGGTGCGATGAGTAGTCTCAAATAACAATCGTATTAATTCTAAATTAATCATTCTTACAGATGACCTTGATTTATAATTAAAACGACATATCATATAATTTTATAGTAAGAAAGAATTACTGCAATGGTGGAAACATTTCTTCGTCGAATACAATCCTTATATTTGTCAAGATATCCTATCATATAGGTTATTGTCTAAATTTAGTGTAAATAAAATATATATTTTGGCATAATAAAATTATCTATCATTGGCTGAAGCTAGGGAAAAATAAAACCAGTTTAAAACCCCTTACGCTCATACATGTATATCTGTATATATATTATGCATGCTCTATTATTCATAAAATAATCGCGTTACTACTTTATTTGTATTCTACATCACTGCGCTTATAATCATATAAATTTGACGATTCACTAGACTTATATACATATATTATTAATTGATTCTATAGCGCATTAATGGGAGATTATAGTAATAGAATATTTTTTATATTTTTTTCAATGACATGCAATGTATATAAACTTGTATTGTACTTCAATACGTTCTTTATACATAATTACACTTAATGAATTAATGTGGATTTTGTACACAGTACGCAAGTGCAGTTATTGTCAATAATCGGTTAAATATGAATAAGAAACTTGTATTATTGCACTGTGTATGTCTGACCAAATTGTACTTTCGTTTGTAGTATATATACTATTACATGTCTTCTTTTTTTATACAAAAATACAGTATTACATTAGGCGTATTTTTAGTTAAGTTTTACTTTGTACTCTATGAAGCATTATTTTATATAGAAGTTAATAATTTATGCAGTATTAAAATTCGCCTAAAATTCCTTGTTATTGGGCTTATTATGTACCCATGTTTTGTATCGTTATATAATAGTGTTCTGCGAGTATACATATTTTATATACGAGTATTTACTAGTTTTTATATACGAGTATTTACTAGTTTTTATATACGAGTATTTACTAGTTTTTATATACGAGTATTTATGTACTACGTGTATTTAGCTGTATAAAAAGGTTAGAATATACTCGTACTTATATATTTGTTGGTTCTAGATTTATTAAGAAACAGTGATTAAGAGTTTTCCTTCTTAAAGAAATAAATAGTATTGTTTGGTATCCACAATAATTTATGAAACTTAGGAAAATTCCGTATAGCTTAATAAAATGAGTATTAGCTAAATATAACTTTTGAAACATATTTTTATTGTTAAATTTATTGCAAATATATCTAATTTATTAATTAAAACTGTAAAATTATTGTAAATACTTTGCACCTGTTATTTCGTACATTTTTTATTTTGACTTAATAACATCAAAGGATGTTTTTTCACATTGGATTAATGACTAAATCTTACTTTCGATAATATATCACACTTATTAGTACAACGCACCTAATAGTTAAATTTTGTGTGGATAATTTTTGTTTTAGTATAATATAGCTTTAAACGAGACGAGTCTATAAGTGTACTTTGTTGTTGAGCCATGTTAACTCCCTGACTAACAGTTGTGCTAGTTCAATGATTAACAGTCATAAAAATCCTTTTGATTTTGATATCGATTCTTCCAGATTGCACTGGAGATGTTAACATATTTTCAGAGAATAAATCCCGTGCAACATATAAGAAATGTTGGGCCTCACAGCAGCTGTAATAAAATCATATAATTATTTTTGGGGTTTTATTTATTTCAATCTAATAATTCTTTCAGGTTCCTGAAAAAAGCAAAAGGAACGATTGGAAAGCGGAACTCTAAAACTCAAATACCTACAGATCTCTCTTCACTCCAAATCCAGAGACCACAGGAGTAACAGAGTCAAGCTATGTGTTTAGAATGTATCTTTGTCTGCACCATACTTCCTTCTTCTACATATTTCAATTGTAAAACTACCTCTGTGCATATACAACAACTATATGAACTACTATCACAATTATATATACCTATATTCATTGAGTCTGATACTGAGACTACTCAATTCACATATCAAAATAATGCCTAAACGGGATTTATGAGTGAGAATGTGCTGTTCATATTTTTATTATTCTAATGAAATTTGACTTCCTAAACTTAATTTATAATATTTTGTTGTTACTTTTTGTTTTTCTTATTAACATAGATATTATACATTTTGACTTAATCGTGCCTGATAGATAAATATTTTTGGATAACTAAATCTTCTTTTTATCATGACTTTAAATAAGCTGTCTATAGATTCTTAAAGATTTCTTCATTTGAACAAAGGTGAATAAATAAATATATATATATATTAATTTAATTTGTTGCATTTTTACAAACACTGCATATATCTAGAATAATTTATAATACACAAACAGCTCGTTATAAATAAAATGTGTCCTTTTTCTGTTTACAAATCCTCAAAATTAACTGTTTTATCCGTATATGAAACCTGATTAATATTTAAATAAATTTAATTATGGAAAAATTTATTTTGATTTTAATTATAAAATGATTATTATATTCTTAAGAGATTCACTAATATTATTTTTGTTGATAAACATATTACAGCTTACCAAATTCATTAACATAGTTTCTTATTTGAATATATATCTATTCAGAAAAATATAACACAAATAAATAACTTGTTATAATGATGTTTATCTATCAGAAGTATCTTTTTTGTTAGATAATTCTCACATTTACAAATTAAAATATATTATTCTATGTATCCACTTATTTTTAGATCTATTGTGCATCATTTTTACGTTATCAAATATTTTATTCCAAATAATTTTATATCAGCATTTTTGGTAATTGTTCACACTAAAATACGTAATTTATTTATTATATTCTTCTTATAAGATAATGTAATACTTTATATACCTAAATTATATTTACCTATTTACTATTTATAACACAAGTTGTACTCAACAAATAATGCGCCTCTTATAGTCTTCTCTTATAGACTCATCTATTTTTATTTACGTGCCGCTCATTATATTAATACTGCTTACACATTTGACATTTCTTTACATACAAGATACTTTCGATCATTTACATATACATATATTACATATGGTAAATCCATTCATATCAACAATTTGTACCTTAAATTGTATTCTAAAGATTCATCTGAAACCTTTTGTTATTATATGTACCTAGCTGCATTCACATTGAAATATTTTACAAATTCATATTTTATGATCAGGTCATCTTAAATTACGAATAACTAATATCGATTAATAATTGACTGGTCTCTGGGACTATTATTTTATTTTTCACGTGATATACAACATAGGAGTTGTAAATTGTCTTACTTTCTTTCTAAAACATTTATGTTGTCTTTGTTTTATTTTTAAATTTTTTTAATAAAACTTTTCTTTCTTTTAAACATAACCGAAGTAACTGTTATGAATTTTCATATCCATATAATGCAATATAACTATCAATTTGCCTATTTGTGAGTAACGATATTGTGAAACACACTACTAACGATTATGTAAACTAATTACCTACTA
This sequence comes from Invenusta paracnida, assembly GCA_036023295.1. NCBI lineage: Eukaryota > Metazoa > Platyhelminthes > Proseriata > Coelogynoporidae > Invenusta > Invenusta paracnida. Next base: position 1,747 of record JAYRBW010079051.1, on the reverse strand, counting down.
AAATCAACGAAATATATCCTAGCCTTTTATAACTGTGTGGCTTATATGTGATATATTTAGATAGATAATGTACTATTAAATGTTTTATGTCGATGTGAAAACTAAACTAAATTTTATAATTTTTGTAAAAATAAATTAATAGCGATTTATTTAATATTTACTATATTTTAAGGTTCAAGTTTTGATACAAGAGTTTTAAGTAATAATAACATTTAAACTAGATGTTAAATTTCATTTATTTAAAATTAATATGTGACTTTTTATTTTTTTATTTAATTAATCTTACTTTAGATATTAGAAATTAATCTAGAATGATTATTATAGATGTTTGTTTTATGTACATTAAAATGTTTATGATTATATAAATATGCGTTTTATTTTGTATTTTTAACTGATTAGTATTAATTGTGTGCTTCTAATCCTAAAGAACTGCATCGTTACTTATTTTACAAATACTTTTTGTCATATTGAAACTAATGATTATTATATGACGTTCCAAAGTTAATTCTACAGTTTTATTTATTTATATCTGTACTTTCTATTTTAAACATTCTTTAAAAAAAGGTTTAACCGTTTTTTAAATATAGTGTACATAAAAGTTATTATATTGCATTCGTTTTTTGTGAAGGTGAACTTTTGAGTATATACATATATATCGATTTTCTTGTCATTTGCCTTACTTTTCACGATTTACATTATAAACAGCCTTGTTTATTTATATGTATATACATACAAACAAACATCGATTTTCCTTTTTGGCATTCCATCCTGATTTTCATAAATTTTTGTCACTAAACTTATATGCCTTACATGCTCACAAATTCAATACATTTAAATAACATTGTCGGAATAGGTTTGTTAAATTTGTATTATTTTTCATCCAATTTGTATTTCATTCAAAGATATGCATATCACCTTGATTCACGTGTATTTAACTTTATATATGTATGTTATTAAAATATATTGAAATCTGTCTAAATGGCAGATTTTTAGTTTTTCTTTATTGCATCTATTTCGAAATAAATATACAAACATTTTTGTTAAATTATATTTTATTTCTATTCTTTCAATTTCGTTACATGATACTATTGTATGAAATAGTCGTGGTAGCACACATGTTATAAAATATTTTATTAGTGAATAAGATCAACTTTTTAATTAAATTATGTATTTTTTTTTTATTTGGTGCTTAATTTTAGGACATTATTAAACTAATCGTATCTTCTTTAAATTGTTGATTTTTTAAATGTTTAAAATTAAATTAAATTGACATCTTTTTATTCTATAAATGATAAAAGGCAATGTATAATAATTAATCTTGTATATATAACGTGCAACAGTATTTTTTAATTTTAGTAACTCCGTTATAAATAATATCTATACTCAAACTTATTGAAAAGGTTTTTATTCCTGCAAAACAATTCTTCATTACAGGTGTTATATTTATTCAACGATTATTCTAGGATTCTTACTTTATCGATTGAAATATAGAAAATTTTTCCTTGTAGCTTGAATATATACATATAAATAATAAGATAACACGTTTTTACAAATATTGAAGAACGTGAAGTTACACATCAGGATTCTACATTGGAGAAATTAGTTTTATGCACGAAATTTTATCTACCAATAAGACACGAATAGTCATATTGAAATACATCCATATATACTATGGCGGACCAAAGGGTTCAGTCACGTATATCTCACTTATGTGATAAATAACTCACTTATTTAAACAATAACTCAC
>JAYRBW010079040.1:0-24121 GCA_036023295.1 Invenusta paracnida | reverse complement strand
CCTTCCTATTTAAAATGTCACATTTTACAGGAAATAAAGCAATTTTATTATTATTATTATTATTATTATTATTATTAATTTGTTTACTAAAAGTATAGATGATGTAGACTTGTAAGTCAACTAGCAGCGACTCACCTGGCAAGTTCGGTGACACATTCGACCATATTCGTGGTGTCTTTGGCGCTTGTTTCAATAAAAAGAGCCTCGTTCTCCTGAAATGAAACACACAGGTGAAACTGAGAATATATATAAGTTGTTTTAAAGTCATGCAAGTTACTGCCTAAGCACAATAGTGGTTAACTATATAATAATAAAATGATATAGTTTAATTATATGTATAGCCTTTAGGGAATTGGATGATTTTGTTATATACCTACTTTTTAGTATTCATAGTAGATATTTTATTTTAGTTTTATATGAAAAACTTAATGAAAAGCAGCTTTATTGGTATATTTGTTTACTTGTTGTCTTCATTTCTTATTTTATTAGGTACATTTATTAATAATAATGAAAGCATTTATATAATGTAGTGGGAATCAAAAGTATGTAAAAATTGAAAGGCAACATCATCAGAGTGAACAGTACAAGAAGTCTGAAAAAAAGATCCTAAGTTTAAAAAGTTACTGACAGTATGTTATAGGGAAATTGATTTTAATTATATATTTAAAAAGTATGAGTATAATAATATTATTACAATGGATGAATACACTTGTGTATGTATTAAATATAGGTTTTTCAACAGAAACGGTTTTTTTATATTTTTTATTAACCGAAATGTGTGTACTTAAAATTTCTGCATGAATAGCTGTACATTAAGTCATATTTAAAGTGGATTAATCCCATTCAACCAATTCTAATTTTGTCAAATATATAAAATGTGCTATAGTGTCAGATTTTTTCACGATTTCATTGTCAACTGCAGGATTCTCCCAAACAGGTTGAGTGACTACCTATAATTGTATTCCTCTATGACCATTCGTATTTATACAGCATTATTTTCTAAACTAATTCTACTAACCTCACCCATACTTACATACATCTAGTCAATTTCGCTAGTATAAGTGAAGCAGTTAATTGTTATATATGTATATACATTACTTGGGTAGAAAAAAATAATTGCTATTCACTTAAAACTCATCGATTAACAAGGTATAACTCTCCAAACATTATTATGATATGGATAATATTTTAAGTAGGACTTTTAATTTGAGTATTCGCTACATATCTTATATATCAATATTAATATAAGCCAAAAATGGCAAAAAGTGTGTTAGCTGAACCCATGAAAGAAATGAAATATCCTTTAAATGTGTTAGCTCTTTAGTTAATGATATTGGACATGAGCTAACCACTTAAAAAAACTATTATACTAAAATCATTTTGTCTCGGATATTTATAATTGCATACTTTATTCAATTTAATGTGTTTTCAATTAATTTTATGTATTCATCAATTTAACTTTTGATATTTCAATTAATTAATGCATAAACGTATTATAGTGTATATTGCAAATGCGCATCTGTATTTATAGTAATTATACTTACTTCTTCTAATAAAGCTTTGTATTTTTAAATGCTTTTAGATGTAAATATTAAGTAGACTGAAATATTATTTAAGTAGCAAGTGTTTACTGAACTAACTCATATAACAAGCAGATATAATTGAATTGTAAAGGTAAAGTGTAAACTTAAAAGCTACATCTGCCAATATAATGTTAAACGAGAGGAAAAATATTTTTCTTGTCTGCAGTACTAAAATTCAAATAGAATTATATATATTTGAATGGGGTACAGACCATTGTTCTTCTTTTCCTACTGAACCATTTTATGACTTGGAATGCTAGCAATTGCATTAATAATTCATATCGAAATATTCACTATTAATTGTAGTAACCTTCTCGATTCCTTGCCAGTTTGCCAAAGATTTATTGTATAAATGTGTTATGGTGGTATGCAGTTTCGCTTTTTTTGTGTAAATACACGCTTCAACTTCAAAACTCTTCAAAATGTTTGCAAGATAATATTGATTTTAAAAAAATACTTGAGAAATACTTAAATGCAAAGGAATTATACTGAAAATTAAAATCGGTGAAATACTGAAGAATTCCTTAACTTCCTCCAACTCTTCAAAACTCCTGAAGTTGAAGGAATTCAATTTTGCACTTATTTGAACTTTCATATGACTCCATAAAAACTACTCAACGTATGTGTCTGTCTGCTCACCTGAGCCAATCGTTTTCCCTGTTCTGTTGAGATGAACTTGCGTCCTTCGCGTTGGTACTGACCGCGAAGATCGGTCTTGTTGGCCACAATCATAATTGGAATGTTTCTACGGGAGCACTCCTGCAATGACAACCGTTTACCTCATAGACTCTATAATTTCCCCCTATATACCTATTATTAAATTTTGTAACTTTTATTAGTGTTATACAAAAAAATAACTTGCTGTTTTCTAAATATATTTCAGTTGAGAATGAATTTCTTTCAATTAAAAATATTAGTTAAATACTCATCATGTTACAACTTCAATCAAATTTTATAGAATCAATTTTACGTAATTTTTAAAAAGTAACTAAATTTGATTTACAGTTAAACTAGATTGATGTTTAAATTTTGTTGTATAAAAACAGTTTAAAAATGACCGTAAGAATCATAAAGTATTGAATCATATGCAGAGTAATTAAACATATCGAGTTTTGACTCTCAAGTGCATCGTGTTGTACATTTTTGTCGATGGAAAATCATTGTATTTCAATTATATAGTTTGAATACAAAGGTAAGAAATAAATAGAATTATTTTTATAATTTTAAGATTAATTATCGAGACTTGAACAGTTTTAATATGTCACACGAATCTATCAAATATAGTTAGCTACATTTCTATCTAACATTTTTTTACCACATTTACTATTTCAGAGATACCGTATTGGCTTACAAAATAGCATTGTTTATGCCGCATTATTTTACAAAATCTTTACGGTTAAAAAATAGTGGTATAAAACTGTTTTTAATAATCAAGAAGTGTTACGAATCTATCTACGCAACTCTCTATCAATACTCTATGGATTGATGCCCTTAAGTGCACAACTCTTTGTAAAACGAATTATTTGTAAGTAGGCATTTACATTTTATTTCAATTTATGAACGATAGTTAATATAAAGTATCAATATATATAAATATATAATAAATAAACGGTTAAGTTTTAGGAATCAAACAATATTAATATAGGAATAAAAACTACTCGAAAATGTCTATCAACATATATAACTATAGAGTAAAGCAAAACAAACGCTTAAAACTTGAGAATCTCAATTCTCACCTGAACAACTGAAATCCACTCGCGAACATTGATGAAAGATCTTTCGTATGTGCAATCGTAGAGGAGAAGTACACCATCAGCCCGACGAAAATAGGAGTGGGCCACACTTCGGAATCTACAAAATGGTTTCATTATTGTATACGTAAAGTTAGAGTCAAAGCATATTGAAGTAAGAGTTTCTCTGAGTTTACCTTTCCTGTCCGGCAGTATCCCAGAGCTGCAGAGCGAATATCCTTCCGTCGACCTCGACCGTCTTGTTGCTGAAGTCCACACCTGTTCAATTATGTTTGCATAAAACTAATTCAAATTTGAATATATGTTAAATATGCTAAATATATTTGAATATGTTTGAATAGAAGTCCGTAAAAAGACTTCAATTCATTCAAATACATAAATACTAATAAAAATAAAAAGTGCAGCAAACAACAAATAATTTAAATCAAGCAAGAATATAGACCTCAAAAATTTGTAAAAATATCTTTTTATTACTCTACACAATTATTTCAAAATTCTCTCAAAGTTCAATATTAAGAATAAAGATATTAATGCGGGATATTTAGAAAGGGAAATTATAAATACATCCAAATGTTTTATTTTATTGATATTCTAAAAGAGGAATATATTATTTTATTTTATTTTATTTAACAAATAGTTATGAAAAAAATTGTAAATATGGTCTTAAACCACATGATTTTATAACTTTATAAAGACATCTATATTCAAGATTCAAAATTACTTAGAATATTTACTCGAATAAAGAATTTGATAAACTTTTAAATAAAAAATCTGGCTTAGTACCATTATAAATGAACAAAGATTATCTGTCTTTTTTATGTAGAAAAATAATACCTACTATTCAATAAACATACTATTTCTCTATTAAAACATTCTATTGACCATTTCATAGTCAAAATTGGGAATACCACAATTAACATCGAACCTTAACATAGTTTGTATAAAATATCGGCATTTCACTGACAAAAAGTAATTATCAAAATGATTATTGGCAATATACCAACCAAGTGTGGTGCTGACACTGGTGGTGAACTTGTTCTTGCAGAGTCTCATGATGAAGCTTGTTTTGCCGACAGCCGCGTCCCCTGCAAGGACGATACGGAACATTCTCTCCGGATTGCCTACTGGTGTTGGGATGAGACTCGTAGTCTGTGTATGCTTCACTTCTGCCGGCATCATCAGCGCGTCCACCGTATCTCCCCCAGCTCGGAGAGATCTCCGGCTCGAAGGCTGACTGCTGCGGCTCGCTTTGGTCTTCTGTAGATGCCGCCGTTGGGGAGAGACACCGCGTCTAGATCGAAGACTCATTCGCTGGGAATAGAGAGAAGTTGTGGCTTTCTGGTGATATTTTAATCGGTTATAATTTTTACACAGCTTATAATGCAAACACCTATAGTGGTTGTACGAGTATTTCACATATGTATAAGCATATAAATTAAGAGTAAGATAACGGTAGTGTTGACACTTTTACTGAAATATATATACATGCATATATGAAATGGTAATAGTTTCTTTCCATTGTATTTCTAATTTAATTCCTGATGGTGGGTGATGCACCTAAAATGTGTCGAATATGTTTGTTCAAATAGGTTTTCAGTATTATCTTTTCTTTTAAAAAAGAATTCAATAGAATCGATCTCTATTTGATTAGTCGTTACACACCTCAGTTTCAGAGTTATTTGTATTTTAAATTTTACCCCAAGTGACGTTTTTAAGAGCAAAACGTTGTTTCACGCTAACAGCATATCCTCTGTGTTAAATACTTTTAAATTCAATGCTCCCCGTGAAATCATATCTCAATCCCTAACTAATAATTTTTACTAGAATCTGCGGCTATGATATTTAAAGATACAGGTACATATTTAGTTTTTAGTTCAAAAGACAATGTTTGAACATTTAAAGTAGCCATTTTAAATGAACTTCTTATCATCTTATGAATATACACAATTTAGTGGAATAGTCCAGGTCTCTCACATTTCTTTTGTTCTCAATATCAGTTAGTCCCATCGCTCCGTCCACATCCGATTCTGGTAGAGCCAGAGTAGAGGGCCGATGCGCTGAAGATCGATGCCGCATTGTTTCCATTTCCGTATCTATTTCTGATTCCTTTGCCTGTGAAGGTAGAACATATATGTGTGAGTATAATACAGCAGACCAAAATAAATGCTGAGCTAAATGATTACAATTATCGATAAATGCTTTATTTGAAATTGCAGCGATATTATTTAGAATTACATTTTATCCTTTCCGAATAGACTGTCTATTGTTCGGAAAATAAACCGAATTATCAACAAATTAATCAATTAATGTAGGTACGTACTATGGGTTTGAAATCAATTATTTATTAAATAATTAATATATTTCATTCATTTGTACTAAAGAAGGTCTCTTGTTACTAGATTGCTGAATAATATTCAGCTGGCTGCTTTGATTAGTTTTGATACTTTAGACCGATTTTTAGGATATATTTTTCCGTGTTTCTCAAATACACTGGATGGAGGTATTAAATTTCAGATACAATTCACTATATTTCTCTCGCATTTCAAAGACTGGTAAGTTATAAATTCATGTTTCTACAGCATTGTCCATCTGAAAATAATTTTGACTACAGTGTATTCATTTGTGCTAAAACAATAATTTAAAAGGTACAACCAATACTTAATATAGGCTGCGCAGATTATTTTAAATGTACTTCACATCAATTTCAATGTCGTCTTTATTTCCAAAGTATTACTAATTTTATTAAGCATAACAATCAGTGTAAACGAGCCTCTTCTTTAGAGTGCGGGTGACTAGGGAGACATAAAAAGTTTAGCGAAGCCCAAAACTAATGCCAAGGTGCGGCATATCGGTTTATTTAGGGCACTCTCAGAGTAAACACATTGTTTCATTTAAGTTGTCTGTCATTTCATTGTCGAGAGGTACATCCTAAATTAAAATGTTTTGTATGATCCAGTAATTATTATATTAACTAATATATAGATAGCTGATGGAAAAATATAAACGCGGCTTATAAGATTGCCATGTTATTATTGAGTAGCTTATTAAGGTATAGTTGAGATGGTTAGTAAGGATTCGAATAATTCACTATATTAATAGACTATCTTTAAATACGAGAAAGAAGAAGAAGAACTCACAGTTTCACATTCTGATTGGCAGAAGGTTGATCTCTGGCCAGCAGATCTGGCTCTGAGTAGTCGGGACCTGACCAGACGGTCTCCATCCATCTCCATCTCTGACTCAAGTTCTGTGACATCGAGAAGTGTGGACAGTCCGCTATCTGAAGTATGGATATTATGTGTAGTTCATTTATATAGGGATGATTAATAGAAGATATATGTTAAAAGATAAAATATATAATGAATTCAAAATTAATAATTTTATTCAGACACAAATATTTGGCATAAAATTATGGCATTTAAATTATAATACGCGAATATAATAGATAATATTGCCTAAATTTCTGGATTACCAAAACTGACATGTTTTTCTCATTGTTTAGCTTTTTAATTAAATAAATATTTTGTAAATTTCATAATTATATTATGGCAATTTTGCGTAAATTTTTTTTATGTCTATATTTGTGTTCAATACACAATAGTAACTGTATTTTGGGTCTACACATAATCTTGTAGGCAATAATTTCGTTCTAGCTCAAAATATATATTAAAATAAATCAATCTAACTAATGTATAGTTTAATTCTTTATGTATCTTGAAGCATCATGACGTATAAAATCTTCTACTTGAATGAAAGCAAAACGAAACCCACAGGATTTTACAAATGTGAAGGTACTATATATATCTAAAATGTAAATTGCAGCACAACCATTATTAATTTGATATTTATAAGTTCATAATTCAGTGTATATAGTCAGTGGACTAACCTTCTCCGCCAACAGGAGAGTCGAGTTCAGATTTGAGGCAAACAGCAGAGGCTGCAGGTTGGATCCTCTTGGCAGGGTCACAAGCAGCCAAGTTCTCATCCAGCGCGGTCATGGATCGGTGATAGTGGTGCTGCAGAGATGCCTTTCTGGATGGCGGACCCGATAAAGTTGTCAGGGGGAAGTTGAGGTTCACAGGCGGCGCCGATGGGGGGGTACTAACCTCGATGGCGCATCGGAGATCGTCGTTCGTGTCGTGCAGTCGTCTGTTCACTTGGCTGAGGAGTGAACAAAGAGGCTACTTAACAACTGCATCCCTTATTAAAGTTACATTTGGTAAAAATATAAACACAACACCGCATAAGCTCAGAAAGTTATATACCTAAAAAATATAGTTGACTTTGTATATTCTATTCTTAAATATTTAAGTAAATTTAAGTCTTAAAACGAAGGAAGTAAAACACGGATATAAATAAGAATCAAATAATCAGAAAATGTTGCATTATTTTTTTCTAATAGTGGGATTTGATTCTTATTGTTTTGTATTGTGAAAAGGCTGCTTTCTTCTACCAGGAAACACAGATAATTTCAAAACATAATACGTTATCACAGTTAATAACTCTTTTGGTTACTTCCCAAGTTCAAGTTTAATAAGCGCTATTGATTGTGTAGTCAATGTAATTTATCTATACTTAATATATGAAACTTAATAACTAATAATAATTAATCTATTTTAAAATATTTTGAGAAGTTTTCAAATGATTCATAAGTTGCAGACTCTATTAATAAATTTCGCTAATGTATACGTGTGTTAGTATACTGTTTTAGTATACTGCATACATACCTAATTTAACAAAAAGTGTACACTGCTCTCATTCGAATGGCGTGAAAGCGTTAACATCAATCAGAATTGTTTGTTTGGCATATTAAATATAAGTTTTGGGTAAAGATTCAAAGGACAAATTCCACCGAAATCAACTGCAAACATATTATAGGCTTGACATGTCCATGTTTAACCATTTCCATCTCCATGTTTGTCCATGTTTTTGAAGTTAATGACAAGTAATACAAAGATTCAATCATCGACGCTGTTAGTTTCAATTTTTCGACTATAAAAGCTGAAACATGCCTCCATCTCCTTACAGTTCACAACACTTTTCTAATATTTAAATAAAAAACGTATCTGTTATTATTCTTTACCTGTTCATTTATCTGTTGTAGTTCTTGTTACCATTCAATCTTGTCTGCTGGATTCAAACAGAAAAGCGATTAAACGTTTTAACGATATTAACATATGCATGCAATACCCCTTTATTGCGGTCTCCACTCTCCACTACCGACTAGTTCGCGTGTTTAACATCGAACTTTGGAGTAACTTCGTTTACAGCTGTGAATTGAATTCTTCGTATTGACACAAACGAAGTGGATAATGCCTTGGGGAAAATTTAATACATTAATGGTATAATTGTATAAATGCATTGGCAAGCAATATGTCGTCTGTGTCAATGTATATTAGTCAATTTCGTGAGTTCTATCAGTCAATATTTTTGGATGTGCACACATTTGTCCAATTCTCTCTTTAAACAAAAAAATATACGTACTATTATTCAAGTAATGGCTTACAGAGAAAAATTATTTTATATTGAAACAAAAACTCTTTAGATATTTGTATATATGTTAAAGCAAATAAAATGGAATATTACAGCACACTGTACATTTAATGGACTATAATAATTCTTCGTCATATAATCGACAAAACAGTTCAATATATTTTCACCAAAAATGTTCCAGGGCTGGTTGGTAGGGGAAATCAAATCAATATCTCACAAAAATATCTGATAAACATTGAGAGTAAACATAGGAATCTTGGTAATTTGTTTCAGTCTATATAAGACTAGCGTTGAGTAGGTAAACACTCCGTGATCAATAAAAACTAATTGACGTTTGAGAAACATTTTACATTAATGTTTCCCTTATGTTCTTATATGAAATGTTCCGATTTTCTAAACATTATGACAATTATATTGATCCAATGAAAACCATTACTCATGAGTACATTTTACTTTTGTACCCTATTTTAATTACATATTTACCTCGGATTCAATATGTCCATTTAATTTCTTAATTTACATATACATCAAGTTTAAATATAGTAATTTTCAAAGTCAATAGGCTTATATAGGTACCAATATGTAGATTAATAAACTAACCTTGAAATAATGAACTTTTTTTATGAATAGCTTGTGCCTATATTAAATCTTAAGCAATCGAAAACAGTTATTGATACAAGAGATATATATCCATAGTTAGATAAAACATGAGTTGTACTTAAAATATTAGATAATAAATGTGCATTAGACATAAATAAACAATATTATTAACATTTATTGAACAACTATTGGAACACCACGCTTCTATTTTAACACCGTTTAGAAGCAACGTCAGGTTTAACTGAAAGTAAAACGATTCTCTAATATACTTAATCGTAAAAATATAATAAAACAGCTTAAAAATATAATAAAACAGCTTATTTATACTGAAATTTCTTGTGATTTTAAGCTTATACATATACGAGTAAGAATTTGAAAGATTTGACATATGTTTATGAATAGAATTGAAGCTTACTGCAGCAATTGAACTTGTTGTGTCAATTTCTCCTGTTCTTCGTAATATTCTGTGAGCACAATTTTCTTTCTATAATTTCAATCAAAAACATACAAAATATTGTAAACAGTTATATGTTCAGGTATATTCTGTATTCACATAAATCTGTTAAAAAAAGTGAAAGAAAAAATAGTAAACATTATAAAGCTATGTAAATGGTTTCTTGTATTTGTAGTCAAATTTTGTTAAAACTAGTTTCGTATAAACTAAATTATTAATAATTAAATATTTAATTTAACGTATTTGAAATAAAACTAATGAAATGTCGTATTTAGAATTTAACGAATATAACAAATTGTTGTTTTAAATGTTTTCATCCTTAAATTTAAATATTAAATAATTCCAAAAATCAAAATACAACCAAAAATGTCAAAATAGAATCTTACAAATCATGATTAAATAAACAATGACATATATTAAATGAAAGTAAATTCAGGTTAACACATATTATTCATATATATATACTATAAAATATTTAAAAACTATTTGAATGACTTATACATATTTTTCACCTACCGTATTTCTCCGCGTATAAGCCCCCCTGTAAACCTAATATTTGCCACTCAAAGTCAGAGGGGGCTTATACGTGAGTCCAAAAAAAACAAAACAAAAAATTAACATACATTACTTGACAGAAATTTAATTTAATTAGTAACTGAATAGATAGGTATAGGTACTACATAGGTGTAGGTACAAATTATATTTCTGTAGAGTCATATATAGGTAGTCAAATCAAATATCTATTATATCATCATCATCATCATCACCGAAATCATCCATCCAGGCTTCTTGGAGGTGAGCTGTGCTTAAAAACCTAATGTTTTTAAGTGGTTAAATATAATATACTTATAATATTTAATATTAGACGATTTTGTATTAAGGGGGTGGGAGGGGCGCTTTACGTGGGTCATACAAAAATCAACATTTTTGAGGATCAAAGAAGGGATCTGCTTATACGCGCAGAAATACGGTAATTGATATATTTCGAAGAAAAGTTAAGAAATATGGACACTTTACATACATATTAAATAACGTGTTCATTTAGTTATGAAAATAAGGAAACTAATGGGAATCTATAATATGGAATGATTGACCACAAATATCGCACAGGTCCTTGTTTAAAGAAAGTATACATAATATTATACAAACAAATATGCTTAAGTAATAAATAGAAAATAGTTTCTTAATAGAAACACATTATTTACCCACATTCAAATTGTACAGTAAATTACTCCCACCATCAAATTATAAACTGGTCAATATATATTATCATTAAACTATTTCATTTAAAGTTTTTATGTTATGAGTAAATATATTATATTCATAAACATTATAAACCAAATATTCGTATGTTCTGTTTGTATGATAATAATGTTGTGAACATTATGCTTACGTTACTCTGCTGCTATTTTATCGTATAAAACTAGTTACAAGTTGAAATATTATCAATGTATTTACACGCACTTAGTTATATGTTAACTTATGAATCACTCAATTTAATAGTTGGGTAAACGGCATGATCTCGAAAGAGCCTTCGATTGACTTTTTCATTGTCCCACATGTGTTATATATACCTTTCTTTGTAATAATAAATTGCACTATATAATGTATTTTTAATAAAAAGAATTTCGCAAATAGAATTACTTGCAATTCCAGTCATATCTTCATAATTGTAGTGAAAGATATAATAATTACCTATAATTTACTAATTAAAAGTAACTAACATAAAGTAGATTATAGCTCATTTTTTCTGTCTTGTATGTATAATAAAATTAGAATATAAATCGTGCAATCTATTTAGTAAACAAGTCAATAGTTATCTTAATTAGTTTATCTAGTCAGATTAATTAGATTAATCTATTTTTTGCGTAAGCTAGTGTCTGATTATAGAAACAGTCAAAGATAAAGGTTAGCACAAATCACACAGTGTTTTGTTTATAGGAATTTAAACATTCTCCGTTTCCTCTCTCCTCTACCTCCTTTATTAGGCGATAAATAGAAAATACTACAGCTGCATACAAATACATTTTATCGAGATAATAACTTTGAACTTTCTCGAGATCGTGACACTAATTGTCATTTTTCGATAGCTAGCCACCTAAGACCTGATATACTGTGAATTTTATGCCAACAAGGATGAATTTTCCTATAATATATAAAAATGCATGTTTTTTTGGTTTTAAGAAACATAATATGATTTGCTAACACACTAGAGAGTATACGACTTCAATGAATAAGTCTAGGATAACTAAATTGTCTTTTTCATACTCAATTTGCATTACACTATACAACTCCGCATAAGAGAGATTAGTCCATTTCCTATTTATTGATAATCATTTTAATGAGGCAAGAGAACCATTTCAAACTTACACACAGCTAGTTTTACAGTTTACTCTAATCTTAACTACCTCCATGTCTACGAGATGTCTTATCGTGAGTGGGTCAGCTTACTTGTAGAGGTCCTTGCACTTATCATCATGTTCCTGTCTTAGAGTGATGAGTTCACTTCTCGCCAGAATTAATTGGGTCTCCGCTTCTGATAACTCACTCTTGAGGAACCTGTTCTCCGTCTGGAGGCTGTCCAGATCCGCTCGTAGCTGACTCTGGGAAGTGTCATTCTCCAGCTGGATCAACTCTGTCTCTCTTTCTGCATTCTGAGGAAATAAGGGTTGATAGAGGGCAAAATGGACCTTGTATTGACCATCCATTGTCACCTATAGTCGTCTATAGACCTTGTATTGACCATCTATTGTCACCTATAGTCGTCTATAGACCTTGTATTGACCATCCATTGTCACCTATAGTCGTCTATGGACCTTGTATTGACCATCCATTGTCACCTATAGTCGTCTATAGACCTTGTATTGACCATCCATTGTCACCTATAGTCGTCTACTTTTATTTCTCTTACTCTTAATTGTCTTTTATAAATATACTCATTTTGATCCTGTTGAACCATTTCAAAAGCCTATATTGTTCCATTCCTATAAATTCTGTACATATTCTTTCACATAATTTCAAAAATGACATTGTATGATCACTTAAACTATCTTGACGGTAATCCATATGGTTCATTAAATAATGGAAAAAGCAGCAATAGTATATAAAGAAACATATTTATAGCTGCCATTTTGTAAACTAGTAACCTTGAATAAAATACACAAAAACAAAACTTTTTAAGATACATATATGGGTATATTTAATTCTAACTATGCGGAATTGAACTTATATAAAAAAAACTAAGATACAATATGATATATTTTTGTATATAATATATAAATTTATATTTTACAATTATGCATCCATGTATAAAGAGAAATAAAAACCTAAATAAAATCAATCTTAACTTAAATTATTTATAAAAAAATAATGAATTAAAAGTAAGTAAAATTAAAAACATTTGTTTTGACATGAATAATAACAATAACATTAAAGAAAAAAGAAAATTATTTAATTAGAAATTATTAAATTTGATGAAAATTAGAAGCATTTAATTTAGTATTCAAAGGATTTATTACTACTTCTTGAATTAGAAAACTATATGTTAGTAGCAACTTAATGACTGCTGAACATAATTTACAACATTTGAATATATACCTACTTTATTTTTAAGGTGAAAATATAAAATATGTTCGCCTTTTAATGAGTACGATTTTTCTGTTATACATTTATTTGTTTTATTCATATTTTGTTCCAGATCTGATCGTGTAAATATACTTATGTTCGTGTCACTTATTATATATCGCATATCAATCGTTTACGAATATGTAAGGTTTGCATCTTGTAGAAATTAGTGAATTTGAATGTTCACGATGCGTTAATATATGTTATAAATATAATATTTGTATCAATTAAGCATGGGATGATCGCTATTTAATGAACCAATTTAGTTAATGTAACACATTCAGAAAAATTCGTCTGCTGTGTATACTCTTTCCTAAAAATTCTCAATAATGCCGGCTTATCATATCATTAGCATTACTATATAACCATTCGATAATCATATACACTTAATCTACCGTGCATCAGATACAATTAATTCCAATGTTCGCCGGAATTTGTAAATGCTATGCGAAACATATGTTTTGATATTTCAACGACCGATTCCTCACCTCAATAAAATTCTTCAATTTCAGCTCCAAAGTCTCAATGAGCGCTCTCTTTTCATCTATTTTCTCCCGATAAGAGGCTTCCAGACGTTGACATTCCTAAACAAACAAATCCATTAATAAACACAGATATTTACTGCAAAACCGCACGTATCGCATGATGAACTTCTTTTTCGGGAAACAAATATGACAAATTGATAACAAATACTTTTACAAAACAGTGTTATTATACTTGATATTGTTCAATATGTTTTAATTCAAATTTTATATAAATTCAAATGGTATTCATAGATTTCTGCGGTATAGAGGTCTTTACAAATGTACGTAATATCTAGGCAATACCGAAATAAGGCGCGGCGATAAAAGAACAGCATACAGGCACGTAACTAGACTCTATTTTTATGTACGTTATTTTCGGGATGGACTGAATGAATTTATGAAATGAATTTATATGAATCAAGTATAGAAAAGATATTATAACATGTTCATATAGGTGTTTATTGATTTTCAAAATTTCCATTGATAGATTCCTACTAAATTTCTATTTGTTTATTGTATTAAATATGTTTTATAGCCGCGCATTATAATTACAGATAATTATCTGTCTATAACTTTTATAATAACTTTGATTGTACAGATTTTTTCATGTTTTATTCATAAACTCAAAATTTTTTATAGCGGCGCATTGTTTCCAGTATAGCCTATACATACTTTACAATTTTCTAAAAAATTAAGATACGAAAAAAAACATTTCTAACATGATTATATGTATGACCTTTTGAATAAACCAAACATTGAATATTTCTCCATAGACTGTATCCCAAAATAATCCACATTACCATAGGATATTCAATGCAATGTACACATAATGACAAATGTTTCATTAACTTCTAGATTACTGATTAGGATAAAGTTACACTACTACGAAATTTGGATTAAACCAGCAAATGCAGCGAATATATGAACAAAACAACAAATTATTAAATGTTAAACACTAAAATGATGTTAACATATATACAGTGGTGGTAATTGTGATAATATTGTAAGTATTTAAAAAATAAGCATTCAAATGTTCTCTATCTAGAAGTTACTTTAATTGTATTATAGTTTAAACTAAAAAAACTAAATCGGATTATTTAATAATTAAGATGGTTTTTGCAAAAACTCTTACCTTATATAAAATTAAATATATCTATATTGTATAAAAGTATTTGCGCCTAGAATAGATATATTGTTATTGACAATAATTATCATTACTAAATATAATTATTATTTATATTTATATGGTCTTGCATTTATAACGTTATACATTTAGTTACCAAATAAAAACGTCTATAATTTTAATAAACATGAAGACTTCCATGCACTGCACACTCACCCTTTTACGAACTGTCGCCTCAATATTGACTACCTGAGTATCGAGCTCCTCTTCAAGCTGTCGAACGTTCCTTTCGTGTGAGTCCCTTTCTCTGATAGAAAGATAAACATGTACAATGGAGTATTTTGAAATAGCCTCTTTCTCTGATAGAAGATAAACATGTACAATGGAGTATTTTGGAATAGCCTCTTTCTCTGATAGAAAAATAAACATGTACAATGGAGTATTTTGAAATAGCCTCTTTCTTTGATAGAAAGATAAACATGTACAATGAAGTATTTTGAAATGCTCTATTTACGAACAAATATCTGAACTCAGTATTGTGGCCTCTATTTTAACCGGACGCTACCTATTTTCGTTTGATTGAAAATTATGAGTTAATGCGTATTTCTTACTGAGCGATGCTTATATATTAATATCGGTTTTATAGCGCCGAACAAAATGCATGGCGTGTATATATTTGTTGATGTTTCATGTAACTTATACCACTTACATGATATCATTTTAGAATTATTCTATTTTTATATTTCTTTACACGTTTTGCTTTATATTCATATGTATATTTAAAACTTTTGGCAATATCTTTAGATAATATGCACTCTGTACTTGCACTACGAAAATATTTTAAATATAACGACCTGATTAACAGCAAAATTTGTTACATATTATGCAAGCCACTATTTCTAAGAATTAGATTAAAAATAAACTATTGACAGAGTTGTTTGATATTTTAATATATCTAAAATAAAAATTCTGGATTAATTTAATAAAATTGGGTAAAATTAGGCCAAAAGTGGAGTGCATTTTAAAGTGAACATTATATAGATGAAATATACATAGTTAGTACAAGTGTAGTATGCTCGGCACATAAGATGCCAAGATGCCATGCATCAATTGTTCCGTGTTTGATAAAGTGTGTATTTGTCAACAAAATGGGCACACCATATTCCAAAATATAATAGAAACGCTTTCAGCATTATTGATTTTAGGAATACTAAAAATATTACAATGTTAAATATTTTATTAAATATATAGATGCAATTGATAGCAAACAGATTATAGTATATTATTAGGCCATAATAAAATGTATAATAAACTGTATTTATGTAATATAAAAATGTTATAAATAATACAATGCATACGCTATTATTATAATGAATATATAAATTCATATATTTTTAATAAAATGTAGAAATTCATTTAATATTTATATGATTTTCTTTTAAAAGTTTAGATTTTTTAATGTAGTTGATATTTGCCAAAATCCAGAAAGGGATACTTCTGACAACGAGAAATAGGATAATACTAATAAAAACAATTTTTACTTCGCTAATTTATTTAAAATAAAGCATAGTTAAATGAAGTTAAATTTAGAATTTGTTCCTTTCTTTCAAGAGATATTAATAAAATGTTGACATGCACAAAAATCACCCATTAATATAAAAAGTAACTATATCATGATTAGATCTATAACAAAATTTGGATGTAGACTACAAAATATGATTGCGGAGTATGAATTTTATTATATAAAATGAAACTTAAGTAACTTCAAAAGGTACCTTAGATGTAAGGAAAATTGTCGTATTTAAGTTTTGAATATTTGTTTTAATCACACCATTTCAATTTGGTGTGATCGAAAAGTTAAAATTCATACGGCTAAAATATGTAGGTTCAAGTCTTAATCACTCCAAGTTGTTTCCTAAGGTTTTTCTTATACATAAGTATCAATGATTCGTTAAGTTTCGATCACATCACCCATGTATAGCATTTTTAGTTGAAAATTCTCATTTTGTTTTGCCTATACATAACTTATGTTGCCATGTATGTAGCACTCTTAGTACCTAAGCGTAGATATATATCGATATTTCTGCACTTAAAATAAGAATGTTATGGCGATATATAATTTAAATAGTTCTCCGCCGAGCATCTACATTATGGAAATGGGAATTTACCTAAAATTAGTTATTTAATTCTTTTCTCTGAGTATATCTACTAAGTTGATTTGTTACAATTGCTCAATCGATTTCAAAGTTCGACGATAATAAATGATTCAAGTTGTAAAGTTAAGTCAATTTCTGGAACTTATATTATGTCATGATTGCTCACTTCATGAATAGATTCTCCAATCGATCAAGTTCTTGTTTATGGATTTGGAAGTCGCGAATGACATCGACGATGATCAACTCAAAGTGGTCGAGAAGATGTGGACACTCCGAATGGATCACCTGGTAGAGTTCACAAACCTGATCTTGACTGAAACGGTGACAGAGTGTTACGTAGAAAATATCGAACAATAAATGGTAAATAACTTTATTTAAAAGTGAAAACACATTTAGTCATGTTATTTGAAAATATATTAAATATTTTTTCTATTTTTTATTGGTTATTATTAGTAAATAGTGCGACCCAAACTAATAAAACAAAAGCTAAATATGTAATACGGAAAAACATTTGTACTATTAACCATACAGATAATAGTTTATCTGATCTTATTGAACCATTTAATCTTAATAATGCCATCTAAAAATATATTTCATATAAATACGTTTAAGTTAGCACAATCTATGAATATCTGCAAAATTATTTTAAATATTAACGTAAAGAATATTTTCTTCGGGAGTCTAATCATCATTTTTATCTATAATTATTTCATCTTTATCACATCAAGATTTACGTAATAATTACTTGACGTCATCTTTATCTTTACTTAACGATATATGGCTTAATTACTTGACGTCATCTTTATCTTTACTTCAAGATTTACGTCTTAATTACCTGATTTCATCTTTATCTATATGTCAAGATTTACATAATAATTACTTGACGTCATCTTTATCTTCACTTAACTATATATGGCTTAATTACTTGACGTCATATTTATCTTTACTTCAAGATTTACGTCACAATTACTTGACGTCATCTTTATCTTTACTTCAAGATTTACGTAATAATTACTTGACGTCATCTTCATCTTCATTTTAAAATTTACATAATAATTACTTGACGTCATCTTTATCTTAATTACTTCAAAATTTACGTCACAATTAACTGATTTCATCTTTATCTATATGTCAAGTTTACGTAATAATCACTTGACGTCATCTTTATCTTCACTTAACGATATAATGGCTTAATTTCTTGACGTCATCTTTATCTTTACTTCAAGATTTACGTAGTAATTACTTGACGTCATCTTCATATTTACTTCAAAATTTACGTCATAATTACTTGACGTCATCTTTATTTTTACTTCAAAATTTACGTCACAATTACTTGATTTCATCTTTATCTATATTTCACGATTTACGTAATAATTACTTGACGTCATCTTCATGTTTACTTCAAAATTTTCGTCACAATTACTTGATTTCGTCTTTATCTTTACTTCAAAATTTACATCATAATTACTTGACTTCATCTTTATAATTACTTCAAGATTTACGTCATAATTATTGACTTCATCTTTATCGTTACACAAATATCGATTTACTTTATCTTGACAGCATATCAGCCAGATTAATCAGAATAAGTTTTTTACTTCTGACAGTATGTCCGACGGCATTTAAGAACTTTTGATTTCCAAGAGAATTAATATTTTATTTTATGCTTAACAACTAAATTATTTAAATAACGTTTACTGTTATTTCCACAATTTTATCCCAATGTCTATTGTGGTATGATTTTGCATTTCCTCTAAATTTGTAATTTACATTTATGTATACTGGTGGTAATTTATACTCTGTAGTTGTAGTCATACATACATTCCAGCTTATTTTACAGTTATTTTTCTGCATATTTTACGATAAAAACAAATTCACGATCTGCGAAAATGCATTTAGTTCTTAATTCAATACGCTGCGGAAATATTCATGCTTATCTAATCATTTTTTTTTTGTTTAACATATGTTCTATAATTTTTGAAATGATATAAAAAGAAATGTCATTGTTTTTGCAATAATATCATTGTTATTGAATGAATATAAATTCTATCTATTGAAAAGTATGGCGTACATAATAAATAATTTAATGAAAATGCAATATGGTTAAAGATTTGCAATAATGCATTGAAATTTTATTTGAATTGAGGATACCGTATTTTTATAATTGGATCTTGAATAACCGCAATTATGAAAGCCTATAGATTCTTTCAAATATTCTATATTATGTTATCAATTTTTCATTGCTACGACATTTTTATGCAATTGTATACAATTGTAGTTTTTAACGTAAGTTAAGTTTGATAAAATGTATGCATATGTGTATTTTATAATAATAACTTTCTCTATATGATACTATAAATCATAGATTTATGCAAGTTATTTTAGTCAATCTATATAAATAGAATTTAAAGTAAATTATTTCAACACACTAAAGTTGTCGAAGAGTTAATAACTAATCGTTACCTAATATGGTATAATAAAAGTATACTTTGATTTGATTGTTCTCAATAAATTATTCTAATGTTGAAAAATACATTTACGTAAACTAATGTAATTAGTTCCGTGACCTCGGATAGTATATATAGCATATATAGAAGATGAAAATGATGGAACTGACCAGGAGAGAGATGACAGGCCCTCTGAGAGTGCTTGACAGAGCTGAATCTGTCCTCCCTCCCCCTCTTCCTCTTCCATACTATCCCCCAGCTTGTGCTCCCTCGTCAGTCCCTCTCTCTGGATGGCCCCTGTGTCCCCCAATGACAACAGTCTTGACCTCCTCCGCTCCTGCCCTTTCTGTTGCAAGGTACGTGAGATGGACCGGAAGCCCTCCTTGAAGTCAGCCAAGCCAATCCTCCCGTCCCCGTCTCGATCCAGCTCCCCGAACAGTGAAGTCAGCTCCTCCGGAGACAACTCCGAGCAGCAAACAGCCAGTTCTTCAAGATCGATGAAGCCTGTATTAGAGCGGTCCAATTGGGCGAACATGGACTTAGCTTTGTGCGAGAAATCATCGAGCAGGGATTCCATAGAGCTGGACCTAGATGCAGCTGACATGCAACTCCCTTTGTAGCGACTGAGACCTGATGTTGACCTCGAAGAAGACATGGAGGCCTGCTTCCCATCCACAACGATGTTATCATTGGCGTCCTCTTCACTGAGAGACCGGACGTGCTGTCCAGTCATCTTGCCTGCGCTCGAGGAGGCAGGCCCACCTTCGGGAGAATCGGTGCCGCATATCGCCAGATTGGCTTCGCTCATTTGAACTTATCAAACCTGGGCCCTTGTTGCAGGCTCCCGGTTTTGCAAATGTGTGTAGCTTACAAAATGAGTGTAGTAGTGATCGTGAGCACAGTAAGTATAAAATGTGCAGTTAGCTCAGGAAGCTATACCAAATACTAAACACAATCGTGCGTGCTCCCAACTTTGGCAATCTCAACCAGATCAATCTATGCAAATTGCTATTGATTTCAGTTTATGATCAGAGAACACAAGAAACCTTAGACAAGCTGTTGCCTTTTATGAAATCGCCCGATTTCTATAAAACTAATCAATACACTTTTTCAATCTATATCAACAGTGAATAAGGAGTAACATATTATTCCCCTCCAATTTTGAGTCATTGTTATTAAAGATAATACGACCATGCTCAGAGAAGTACATGTGACTTAGCTATGATCTAGGAGAAACCTATACTGAACGCCACGTTCAATCTGTAAATCTTTGTATATACACCAAGCAGGAAATATACGATAATTATCAACGTTTAGTATTTTGTAATTACAATAGAATAACAATAAATCCCCTTCATAATACAAGTAGAATATATGACTTACAAAAAGCATTAAAATATACAAAATATGCATTATTAAAACTCAACAATTAGCCATGTAAAAACTTACTCAGATATCATGGATATATTATGTACATAGTATTTTAAATATTTAATAAATTTAAAAATGAACATTACGTATGATGCCACCTTGATTCTATAAGTCTTTGGTTGTTGGATAAAGTTTCATAATTTATTTAATAAGCATTTCGAATTTAAATAATAAAAATAAAATTCCATAATATTTTGAATCTTTTATTTTATATAATAACGATAAAAAGCAGAAATGTTTGCATATACGACACATTAAAATTTCGAACATAACTATAAAACATTGAATATGGACACATATGTACAATAGAAAGTGTATATTTCAAGTATTAATAAATTTAGCATAATAGTAGTAGGGTGGTGTACAGCCCCAAAAGCACGACCCACAATCACATAATTTTTTTATTAAAAAAGATTCAATTAAGATAGATGAATTTAGATTTTAAGTTGATTTATAACTATACAATTTATTGCAGACAAAAATTAACAACCACCATAAATCACAACTTTACTTTTTCAGAAAGAAACAAGTTTATCGATCAGGTTAGATGAGTCAATCAAATAAGTGCTTTAATTTATTTCTCACTCAAACTGATCTAAAAATTGTTGTAAAAGATCGGTTTATATGTTTTTTAATATCAGGTCATTTGGGCCGGGACGAACTTAACTGAGAAGTTAGAAACTTTGTACATTTTTAATATTGTAAAATCAAGGTTTGTCAACAGAATGGTAGACCTATAATAATTAGAATCATCACGAGTAAAGTATCAAGTTAGGATAACGAGATTCGTTTAAGTCATACGTAGAGGCTTCAATAAGATCTTCTTCTTCTACTTCTTGTCCACGACCGATCCTCTCAAGAAATTGGACAATGGTGAATGAGTTGCTGAATATCCCGACAATGTTGGGGTTGGGATCGTCAAACATCGATCTTCTCTTGATATCCTAGCGAGGACAGGAAAGGAGGAGATGTTCTCCTCTTCGCTGGTGTTACACTCTTGGCACACCAGATTTTCTGCCTTCTCATCGAATGGAGATACTTCTTGAGGAGCGGGCACTTCCCTACTCGCAGCTGGTGGATGATGATGCTTTCTTTGTGTGTGAGACCTGCATCGTTGAATGAGATACCTTTAGTCTTCTTATACCAGTCTGAATGGACGGGCTTGGTCTCTGCTGACTCGAACCTCTTAGTTGCCGTCACCACTGATGCCACGTCGAGTGGATATACGCTTGGGCAAGCTGGGAACCTCTCTTTGCCTTCTTTAGTCGCTGTTCGCGCAGTCGTTTAATGGGGGACTTATTCGATTATAGAGTTCACGTTAGTGACGCGCATTATAGACTATTGAATTTTAATAGTTGTTCAAAAAAATTGTTAGTGGCACGCATCCACGGACTGCTCCAGTGTTACAGTTTTTGTCCATGTGTTTGAATTATAAAGTACCACTGTTTCAATTGTTGTTAGGAATAGTCGTGACTTCTGATCGCCAAGAAGAGCATGCGATTAAAAGATTACATCCATAGATCCATAGATCCATTACAGTAGTGCCTGCCATGTCAGGATTCGGTAGTCGCAAAAGTCTACTCAGGTATTGAACAACAATCTACAATTCTGTCTACAATTGTAAGTCTAACTATCAGGTATTTAGCTTTCTAGGTAAACAAACTGTTAGCACCTTGGAAGGGATAATTGATGACTTGTGTTCATGCTATATCTTAATGTTGATATCTAGATTGAGAGAGACGGTGACCACTCTAATACTAATTAACTTTATAAATTCAAAAAGTATTGTCCTTAATGGTCACAGCAAAATTTTACATCTCATCAAATCTCTTTTTAGATAAAATATATATATTTTTGACATTTTGGAGTAAAATTGACCTTTTATGTCATGTTTCTATTAACATTTTGACATAGATTTTCTAAATTTGAATTATAAAGTATCCGCAGATGTATCGACTTTAAAATTTCACTAATATCTTAGATATTTCTATTGTTCTTAAAAAGGTACAGTATATTGCCTTTATATAGAGTTTAGAACTTATTAAGCCACTACGTATAAATGCTAAAATATAATATACATTAGAAATATTCATTGCCATCTTGATATTATTATTATAAAATAGACAAAAGACGTAAAATATTTAATATATATACACCTTATATATTCATTTGGATTATATATCTACATTTTAGATTTTTATATCTATAGATTATATATAAATAAACCATGTGGAAATTTACAATATGTGGTGATCATATGGCATAAATAACTTACTATACGGATATGAATATAAATAATATATAAACGAATCAATTATTAATTTCTTAAACGTAAAGTTTCCGTACAAAAATGAAAAAGCTACTAATTTATTTGGCTAAATCACATTTTTTCTGATAATAATACAATGTTTTTCTGTAAAGTTTATTCTATTTAAAACCGTATAATAACTTTACGAAATATATAACAGCATAATTAATGTAGGTATTAACATTATTGTGCCAAAACTAGGAGAGAGCCTCTCTAATCTAAAAATAAGTACAACAAAAATGCATACTAGTGAGCCCGAGGACTCCCTCCATACTACTCATACTAGTAAGCCCGAGGACTCCCTCCATACTACTCATACTAGTGAGCCCGAGGACTCCTCCATACTACTCATACTAGTAAGCCCGAGGACTCCCTCCGTACTACTCATACTAGTAAGCCCGAGGACTCCTCCATACTACTCATACTAGTAAGCCCGAAAACTCCTTCCATACTAGTCATACTAGTAAGCCCGAGGACTCCCTCCATACTACTCATACTAGTAAGCCCGAAAACTCCCTCCATACTACTCATACTAGTAAGCCCGAGGACTCCTCCATACTACTCATACTAGTAAGCCCGAAAACTCCCTCCATACTACTCATACTAGTAAGCCCGAGGACTCCTCCA
>JAYRBW010079029.1:0-24122 GCA_036023295.1 Invenusta paracnida | reverse complement strand
AAAATACTTCATTGAAAGACTACTTTACTTGTAAGATTACATTTCATTGATGTAATCTATATTCTTAATTGTTTAATCAAAGAACAAGACGAATATCCTTTAAAAAAGAAACTTATATTTTTATGATAATCAAAATATAATACAAATAATATGACAGTAATATTCTTATGTTTTTGTCAAGGCAAGGGGGGTGTTCTTCATTGGTTGATTGTAATGGGAATGAAATAGGAACGATTCACTCTGTGATATCTTCAAAGCAATTATGAAAATTACAACAGTAAATGCATTTATATACCCGGCTTCAACCGAAACCAGTACAAGAGTACTAAAACACCAGATTGTGAGGAGACCTAGCTCATAAAAGTTTTTATACGTTTTGTGGTTTTCACTTATAATTAGATGAACTAAAATATATGGGGGCCACCTTCTTTAGAGGCCTATAGCAGGCCCCCCTGTGGGTATAACAATGATTAAAATATTATTAAAAGTTATTAAACATAAAGTAGGAAAAGTCATGAAAGCTGGAGATCATGTGATTTTTCAAATAACTGACAGCAAAAATAAAACAGTGGGTAGGGGGCTGATTCCAGTATGGATTGGGTTAAAGGTAGTTGTCTATTCTGTGGGCTAACAGCATTTTATATTCTCTCAACAGACTACAATAAGAAGTTCAATAGTGCCAAAACTAATATCATTATGTAAATTTGGCTAATGAATATAATAATTATAATATAAAGAAACTAGAAAACATTGTCACTAGATTTATTGATTTTCATAGTTATTGAAATGAGACAATTTATTTTAATATTTAATTATCAATTTCCTATTTGTTATAATATTAATATTATCTACTTTTAATTAAAATAATGGTCAATTCAGTCTACTTATTATTCCCCTGTATTGTAGTTACCTTTATTTTTTATATTAATAAAAGTAATATTAATTAATTACAATGAAATCATTCTTATTTCATGTTATTCTCAAATTCCATTCTTTCTTATCTTACTAAACAAAATAAATTCAACTCTTGAATAATTATTGACTAAGCATTATTTAATCTTATTATTAAGAAATCTTTCAAATTTTAATGACACTTTCAAATTCTAATAATTTACTTAACTGAGACCACAAATTATTCAATAAAATCCTAAATTTCAAATAAAAATATATGAATTGTAACTAAATTTCTAGTTAACTAGTATAGGCATATAAAATTCTCTCAATACAAGTTAACTCCTAGTTAATAAAATTTATTCTAATTAAGGGTGTCTACTATCTGAAAAAATTAGCAAAATTATTACTGTCCTGGAAAATTTTCTGTATTCTTTGAAAAGAAATATTGTAGATCTAATATATTAAGTTACTTAGCTTGTAGGTTTCACTTTGTAGGTTTCTAGTGAATTTATTTGTATTGTAAACATATTTCAACAACCTTTATTATTTTCTTATATTTGGCCTTTATTTTTTATTAATTTTTAGTTCAATTTGTGAATTATATTTGTAGCTATCGCCTTACATGTTCAAATTTTTTTCAAAACATATTGATCCAGGTTAACTGCCTCAAAAATTTTAATATAGAATTTAAAATATTTTTTGACCATAGCACTCACATCAAGCATGCAACAATCAAAGTCTATTTTCAGTTTTTAAAATAAACATAAAAGATAAAAAAAGTGGTCTAGGTATTTTTCATGTAGAAATTTTATTTTTGAACCATTACATCTCAGAAACTTTTGCAGCTTTAAAAACTAAATTTACTTCACATGTGAAATTTTAATGGTCTTTTAAAATAAATTAGCTCGGAACTCTAAATACAGGGTGACAAAATATCCTTGAATTTTGATCATACAATTGTAACATACTTTAATTTTTAGATTATGCTGAAATATACTCAAATTTTTATGTTTATCCTTAAATTAAAGAATCTGTTCATGCTACTTTTTTATAGTCATGTACTTGATTTATTACACTCACAATTTTTAAAAATATTAAATTAAATTAAATTGTGATTTAACAAAAATATCTGCATATATTTGCACTCAAAGCTGGATCAAGTAGCCAAGATCATGGGAAACAAGCAATTGTGAAGTACACCCACTTAGCCAATGATATATATTTATTATGATCAGACCAGGATTTAAACCCACAACCTATGGGTTGAGAATCCAACACTACACCATGGCCACCATCACATATGATGTCAAACTGAACAGGCCTATTCCTGCTAAATAATCAACTAGCACAGCTGCTAGTGAGGAGTGAGTAAGTTTTTTAGGGTTAGAATCCAGGACCTAAACTGAGCTACTCATCCCTCACATATGGGGTGAGTAATACTACCCCATATTATTATTATGTCTGGTAATATTAAGTAATAAAATTTAGTAAGTAGTAAGTAAAATATAGTAATAATATCATAATTTTTTTTGTGCAATTTAAGAAAAACATTTTTATTAAATTATACAACTTAATTTATTACATTCAACAAATTTTACCTGTAATGCTGTTTAGTAAGAAGCAATTTTTTTAAATACTTTTCTAATAACATTTAATTTTTTGCTAAGCAGAGCACTTATGGCAGTAGTTAATTAGACAACCCTGGCATGCTGAGCTGTCATTAAATATACTTGCAAGTGCAGTCCTTATGGTAGCAGGGAATTAGGCAACCCTGGTATGCTGAGCTGTCATTAGATAGGTGCAAGCAGAGCCCTTATGGCAGCAGGGAATTAGGCAACCCTGGTATGCTGAGCTGTCATTAGGTAGGTGCAAGCAGAGCCCTTATGGCAGCAGGGAATTAGGCAACCCTGGTATGCTGAGCTGTCATTAGTTTTAGTTAGAATGGAAGACGAATGCATTAATGCTGCAAGAGAAGACAAGAAATTGAACAAGGACTGTTTTGAATGTATTTTTTAATCTTATTGTGCCAGTGAATCATTTACTTATAACATTCCTTTTGTTCCCTTACTACATGTTGTATAAATTAACTAAAATTTTACTAATACATTATTTTTTACTGTAGTTGAATGTATTTGATTTTTTGGAGAAATTGTGTTGACACCTTAACATATACTGAAATTTTTTCAAAATATACTCAAATTTTATTTTTGATTTAGTGTAAATAGTTTTCATCTGGTGGTTCAGATATCTATTCTCTCTGTTTGAAAAGATATTCATAAAGATAAATAATTTATGTGCAATTTTTCCAAACACCATTTCTTTCCTTTTAAAATCTAATGTGAATAAAATAAGTTTTATATGGGTTGTACTGGTCATACTTTCATACTTTTTTGTTTCATATAAGTTTCATATTTTTCTGTATTGTGCACTTATATGTTATTTTTTGCCTTTCCATTATATACATCTGATTTGTGTATTTTTACTCCTGGATATGATGTTAAACTGTCTAGTAAGGGATTGGACAAAGATGTTTTGTTTACTGATTTCCAACCAGGTACATGAATTTCATCATGATACAATGCACAGCAAAAAAATGTATTTAAATATATTGTAGAATTTATTATAATTCATTTTCTAGGTATTTTATTAAAATTTTATATTATTTAAGCAAATCCTCAAAATTGGAGGATTTGCTTGAAAAAATATCAACATGCAAAACTTTAAAGAATTACTGAAGTGACTAATACTACATTTACTAGTAACCCCTGTACAACCACTGGTTTTAGGACATTTTAAATATATTATATAAGTAATATAACTTAATAAGTTTACTTTTTAAGTAAAAAATTATTTCACTTCTAGATAGTGTCTCATTTTTAAGCATACCTTTTTTATAATACGAATAAAAAATTTTATTGTTTCAATTCCTATCAGTATATGAATACTATTTTTACATTTCTAGTTTTTAAATGCGACCGACTTAATAAGTTTTTTTACTAATAATTGCTTATAATTTTACTATTAATATCTGCCTGTTTAAAAAATATAAAGCATATAAGTATGCAATGCATAGAAATCTGAGTAAATTTTAAATTGGCTTTTATTCCTTTTAAAATAGATTAATCGATATTAGCAATCACGTTTTAAACACTGTGTTAATTTTTTTAAATACATTTCATTAAAACATAAATTGTATTTATACTTTTCAATAACGTACAAATATTTCATGAGTTGTTCCACATTTTCCTCCTACCAGACAGCGCTAGAACGGCGGGGGGTCGAATGCTCACCTTCCCAACTATGGGATCGGTCACCAACCTGCTCGAAAGTGATGTGGTTGTAGCACTATACGACTACAATGCCAATCAAGGCGATGGCACAGATCAAGTCAAGATAAGAAAAGGTGAGGAGAGAAAGGATCTCATTCCTTGACTCTTTTTACGATACTTTTGACAAAAACAAAACAGCATATTCGATATTGTTATTATTTTTTCTTGATCAAACATTAGAACCAGAATCTCTGTTTTTAATAATTTTTAAATATCGATTTACGAAATATTATGATCAGCTTTAATGTAATTCATGCCAAGAAATATGATTTGTGTGTGTAATTTACGAAAATATTGCTCACAATTGTTTAAGTTTTTGTTAAATTTATTACTATTTAATTTGATCAATAAGTTATGTTACATAATAATAATTGTGTCTTCTATTTAACAGTTAGAGTTTGCTAGATTTATAGGTTTTATGTGACAATAATAAACGTTTTTTTACTTTTGTTCGTGCTTACAATATATTATTCTACTTTTAGTATTTTATTTAAACTATTATAACCATAAATTTTTTAGTCTTTTTTATAAACCAACCTATATCCGCCTTCGTGACATAGTCAAAAATAGTAAGCAAATATGGTTTTAGGTGGATTTTATTGTGTTTATAAAATATTGATTGCGTATCTTCTGCAATATAATTTATGATAGAAAAGATAATTGTTAGATCAGTATCTTTTGGTATTTTAAAAACGTTTTATGATTTTTTAACGTTAAACATTCTACAAGTTATATAATATGCTCATATACATATGATATTATGCTTACATATTATGCTCAAGTACATTAGCACAAGTAAATAATATTGTGCTCGTTACTAATAATAATTATGCTCGTTAATAATATTTTTTATAATAGACCTGACTAGTTTTTATTAAGTATACACATGAAGTATTATAGTTTATGGTGTTTCCTATCGATCTAGTTATACATAACTATCTCATTTTGAGGTGGCAGTGAAATTTTTGACAGTCGAGCAGACTCGATCTCTACATATAGTATGTACTATTACCAAGTAGTTATGAAATATGTATGTATGTATGTATATACATATAATTTTGGTTACTTAGTTAGATAGTGCCTAACTTAGATTTGCATTCGACGACTGTTTTGATAAATTTACTGAGCAATACAAGAGGATTTTGTTCCCTACTACTAACTACACTATGCATCTCTACTGGTCATTAAATTATGTAGGAGCATATTTTCTAAATCATCGATCATTTTGATAATACTCCCACATACCACATTGCATCAAAATTGCTTGCTGTATATATATTTATAATTTATGATGAACTGGAATATTTAGAAGAAAGAATGCTTGATTGCTTTAATACATGTCGCATTATCAGACTTGTCTCTATCTATATCTTATACACGCAGGGAGCATAAGCTCGTGCGCGCACATACTGTGCACATATTTTGTGCGCTCCCCTTGTCTCTTATTGACTGTGTATAATATATATATTATGTACACATATGAGACTCGTTGTTGGTAGGCTAAATGTAACTAGCTGAGATGATGACTATCTGATGTTGTTCACGCCTTGCTATTAGAACATTAGTTGTAGTAATATAGTACAGGTTAAAATGCAACTATGTGTGTCTGTTTGTCGTATGTCTCTCAGTTATAAAATGAAAGTATAACTGAATGTGCAATACATTTTGCCTATTAAAATATACTTATATATATATATGTATATAAGGCATGCTTAGTATGGTTAGCTTGTTAGCACTGACTGGCTGATGTCGATTCTCGTAATAAATAATTGTGCAGGTTTTGAAAGTCTACCGTTTATTGATTTGCCTGACACTTTTGCCATTATCATTTATACCACTTAAAAGAATCTACAATAATTTTACATGTACTGTGCACAAAGCTGCAGGTGTTTAGACCTTTGATTTTGCACGATGTTATAACCTAACGAGGCCATATCTAATTTTAAATTTAATTGAATACTTTAAATTGTAGTGATTTTACATTTTGAATCGATATCAGTATTTTATTAATAAAATTCTAACCACAAATGTATGAAACAATTTTACGCTTGTAATAATCTTGTCTTAAACTTACAAGATTTTTTCTTTAGGTGTAAATAATTTTTTATTTCTAAACGTTTTCATATTTTACTGTTTTTTAGCTTGCATTTATGAAGAATTGTTATATCTTATCAACCTTTTGGCTTTCAAACGAATTCACATAAAACAAAATACTTTTTTCCTGGTTAAATCCGACATAGAATAAATACTATGTCGTTAAATTTTAGATTCAAATATTTTGAAATGTAGAAAGTAGTGATCTTATTTTATCAAGTTTAGCTTTTAAACAATTGTAGTTATTTGAAGCACCTTCTACGAGCATCTTACCATTAGTAAATATAGAAAACTTGATAACCATCTGCTCGTAAATCACGATCATTTTAATACAATTCAGAAGATATTATATTACTGAGTAATGCACATGCTGCACACGCATTGAAAGAAAATACATACTATAGTTATGGGTGATTAAAAACATAGTTAACATGGTTCACCGAGACTTATTGTTGGTATTAAATGAGCACCGTGTAGGTATTATCCGTTTACTCTTTGCATCGCTTGCATATCGTACAGCTAGCTTTACTTACACAGAATATCTATAAAGTGTTTCGTGAAATTAAACTAAGATTCAAGTGATTGAGGTTGCTATTTAATTTGCTTATTACTAACCTGAAGTAATGTAGCTATAATGGCTGCTTGTTGTTGCCCTTCTAATAAATCTTTTTATTACTGTTTTAATTAGTGAAATAATAATGATTTTTTTAATGTTAAAAAAATTATTGTTTGTGTTAAAATTCCGATTAAATTTTGTTATTATTCAAAAAAGAACGAGCTACATTTATGTATTAACATTTATAGTATTTCCACTGATCTTTTGAATTAGATTGCAATTATGTAGGTATGCGTATTATTTATGTAAATTTGTAATTATATTGCGCAAGATTGCTTTTTAGAAAGAATATAATGTAATAAAGTTTTAAAATATATTTTTACAACTTATTTAGGTTTTGCTGAAAGATAATTTTTGCGATAGATACATTATTTTTGTTATATTACTATTCAACGAATATTTATACAACAGAGAAAACTCATGTTTATAGTTTGATCAAACAATTATCATCTGTCATTGATAGATGTGTCAAATTTTACAGTAATTATTTCTTTAATATCTGATTTTCATAATGCATTTTTATGCAGTTTAAAAAAAAGTATGCCGTTTTACTCTTAAAATATTAATTTGAGTTAGTATCTAATATTACAATAATTTCATAAAGTGTGTCTCTAATAATTAATTTCAATAATATTATATGCTAACTATTATTAAAATGAATAATTTCTGGTATATATACTTATGCACGGTACACTGGTTTCTTTTATTAGTTTATAGAATATAACTGAAGTTTGTATAATAATAACGGGCAACTGACATTTTTGTAAATTATGTATTTGAAGCCGTAGTTAAATAGACTATAATATCATGTAAATATTTGTTTTATACGTCATATTTTAAATTTCTGTAAATGCCAATAATTTCTACAATTTTATCTTAGTACCAACATTTTATTATCTGAAGTTATACGTTATAATATGAAATTTATATTGTCATTTGAATCTACACATTATTAAGTATACTGAGACAATAATGACACCCGTACTAATAATGATAAAACTTTAGTTTTTAATTGAAAGAAACAATTTCACCTTATGGATTTATTTTATTTTTGACATAACATGGCTTGTTTTAATGTGTATATATAGCAGCGGGGTGTTTCTTCAAACTAATTGTTCCCATTTTAACAGTGGCTTATTCCTTTACTCCCTTATACTCGTATAAATACGTATTAGTGTATAAATAGCCTAATATATACCCGGATACTTAAAGCTATAACATAGCACAACGTTGTATTTTTAGACATGTCTTTTGTTGTTGTCAAGTATAACCTATTTTACTTTTAATTAGTATAGTGTGAATGTTTTGGTTATAAGCATATATTATGGCATGCACGCGTGTGTGCGGTGATGTGCCTTATCTACCCCATAATTACAGCACAGGAAGGTGATATCTGGAGTTTTAATTTACACGCTTGGACATACCAAGTCAATACGCACGTGACATCTTTTTATTCGCCATTGGTGGTTTTGAAGATACCTTGTTTGCTCCTTGCTTACAGGCAGAATTAATATATTGATTAATATAATTTGCACAAAATTGACTTAGTATAGATGCCTTATAACTTTCAGTATTATAAAAATCACTTAATTATGTGTCATCCTTTACTGAAATTGTAGATCTCGCGTGGCATGATATAAAATCAAAGGCGTAGAAACTAAGCCAATGTTGCCACAAAAATTGTATTAAGGAAAATAGGAATATTTATTTCATAGCCTTCCTTATACTGCGTTATAATATGACCGCAATTTATCTTGCTTGCCTTTGATAAGGTTATACTATCCCGAGATATAATGAAGGCTATACAATAAATAACTATTATTTTTTATAAACTAAATTTTTGTAGCAACGCCGGCTTAGTATCTCCACATGACCCTATATTTGACCTCATTTGACCCCGTCTCTCCTGTATGCCTCAGGTGACCAGTTGACTCTCCACTGCTACAATGAGACGACCGACTGGGCGGACGTTGAGACTCGCGCCGGTGACCGTGGCTGGGTTCCGGCCAACTACGTGAGCGAGGTGAACAGCAGCATCAACCTGGGCCTCTTCAAGTGGTACCACGGGTCGGTTTCCAGGAGTTTTGCCGAATATCTGCTCAACAGCGGGATTACTGGAAGCTTCCTGGTCCGCGAGTCTGAGACAAATATCGGCCAGTTGAGCATCAGTCTAAGGAGTGAGCGTCGTCTCTATCACTACCGAATTCTTCAGGATAACAAAGGCATGGTGAGTGCAGGAGGGATCTTAGCTGGAGTCTCTCTCGTTTATTGTTAACTTTGTGTAGAGACAAATCTTATATGAAAGGTAAATTTCAATAGTCTAAAATTTTTTAGACATAACCATTCTATTTTGTACCTATTTATAACTATTTAAGAAATACAATTTTTACAATTTTTTTAGTATAATAAATGTTTTCTATTTTGAACCAAATATTATTTAAAGATTATTAAAACAAGACGTATAAAACAGTACAAATCAATATGTTCATTTTATATCCATCAGTTCTGTAATAATCTAAACATATATAATATATATTGAATAAAATATGCGTTTCGCTTGTTAGCATTTTGTAGCTACTGGTGCTTGTGGAATATAAAGAGCTGAGTTTCATTGTTAATTGGTTTCTATTATTTCTAATTCAAGTATTTTACATATTACTGTGTACTGTCTATAGTTGTGTAGACAAAACTATGTTATTTACAACAAAACACGCCATTAGTACCACTGATAATTTCAGTTAACATTTAACATTTCAGCTGTTCAGCTAACTTTCAACGTATAGTTTAGAAAAAAATTGGATCAAAATTTACGAGGCAATTTTCAAAGATAGCTGCAACATAGTAATAACCAACCGTATTCAATACTTCCATGCTATTAATATAAACGCACACTGCTGCTGATGATGATTTATATCGATAATATTCTTTTGGTTAAAATATTGATTCCAATTAAAAGCTTCTTCCTTGTAGCATATTAACACTTCTCTGTGCAAAATGTAAAATCCGATGTTGATTCTAAAATATTCTTTTAAAAATAATTAAATTGAGTTTTCATACTCATTAAACGAACTTTTATTTTAGTAAAATAATTTTTTATATTGTCAATTTATGATATTTTACAGTTTTACATCTGTTTACGCATTATATACATACATAATTTTGTAACGTTTTTGACCTCTAACAATTTGAAATCCGAGCAGAAACAGTTTTTTTAATTTCAAAAATATCTTTTTGTCAACATTTATTTAAGGTTGCTGTTGAAACATTAAAGAAATTCTTACTATTTGATTTATATTGTTTATAAAGTTAACATTTATAGTATTTGATATTAAAATAAAATAGCAAAAGCACCTGACTTCAATTTATTTGTATTTATTTCTACACAATTTGAGATTAAAATTTGTAGTCCTCATGTAGACAGAATGATGGATTAAAACATAATGGTTATATTTAGTTTTATACAAAGATAGTGTGTGTTTTCTCATGCACTAATATATATACGTAATGCTGTTGGAAATGCTTTTTGTAATTATATTTAAACATAGACTTCTTTTATTGTTTATTTATTATTCTCTTCAAACTTGGTTGTCGGGGTATTCTAATATTATTAGAAAACAGATTCGTTGTCGAGTTTGTATTTCTCACAATTAATGTATATCGATTATTTTTCTAATTATGGTCTAATCTGTTCTTTAAATCGAAAGTTTTATCTACTCAAACACGTCATATTAGTGTCACATGAAACAGCGTGTCATAAAGATAACACGATATTTAATTAATGTTAACTTTGAAATCTAAACTTTTTAGCTGCTAGCCTGTATTAGTTATAAGTGTTAGGGTATACCCGTAAAATCTTATATTCAGTTCTTTTCAACAATTAAATATAATGGATGTTCCCTTTTTGATATCATTAAGTTGTGTAATCAATGCGCATAATGTCAAAAAGAAGAAGTTATTTTTGGTTTTAATATTTGATCTATTAAATACTCATATCTGATTAATCAGTTGGAATATTTAAAAAAATTGTACTGTGATTTTGGTTATTACGGTGATTTTGGTTATAACATTAAAGTACTGTCAAGGTGAAGTGATAAGATCACCGATGAACTTTATATTCTATGAATTTTGTATTAACTGTGGTGTATACCACTCTCTTATAGTTTTGTTAATCGATATTATTTTATATACTCAAATTATCGATGTTTAAACCGAAATGTATTAGATATTATTTG
Organism: Invenusta paracnida; assembly: GCA_036023295.1. Lineage (NCBI taxonomy): Eukaryota > Metazoa > Platyhelminthes > Proseriata > Coelogynoporidae > Invenusta > Invenusta paracnida. The sequence goes on along the minus strand of JAYRBW010079029.1, from coordinate 12,957 downwards.
ATATGGGTATTAAAATTAACATTTTTGATGAATTAACTGAAGTTTAATATATTAATATTAATTTATATTTATCTGAGAAATCCAAACCACAGCTAAACCGAAAAGTTTGTATTCTCACTTTCATCATATTTTTGTAATAAAGTTCATTGATGACCTTTGATACATCTTTTCTTTATAAATATTATTTAAGCTCGGGGATTCAACATTTTAATGAAATTATTATAATTTCACATTAATATAATATTGCCTTAAATAGTTTTATGTTTCAAATAAATTCTACTATAAATCACTATACTACTAGTAATTAATAAAACAGTACAAAGTATCATTTTAAAGGTATAAATATATTATTTTGACAAATTTTTTATAGTTTGAAGAACTGGTATTAATAACATTGCGGTCTTCTATATAACTATCTCTCTGCAGTACTACATCACTGAGACCCACCAGTTCTCCAGTGTCCCCAAACTGATTCATTTCCACGCGAAAGAGGCCGAGGGTCTAGCGTGTCCACTCCTCTATCCGGCACCTAAGCGGGCCAAGGCCACGGTCTATGGGCTCAACACTGTCGACACTTGGGAAATTGATCGGACTGAGATTGTCATGAAGCATAAGTTGGGTGAGCAGGACACCAGAATAGCACTCGTTTCTACTTGTAATAATAAATGAATATAGTAGTTTTTTATATATATATATTATTTAAACTATTCTCTAAGTTATTTGTTATTTCGCTGAATGTGTGACTATATATTTTAATACGGTAACAATTCGGCAAAGTTGAAATCGATTTACATAATTTATTTACCCTTTTTAGTGCGGCATAATCAATTAGAACTTTCTGTTATCTTGCAATGATGTGAACTGATTAAGTTGAGTATGGTATATACCTATTTTAATGAATTAAGAACATCCTTTATCCAATCAATTCCGCTCATTTAGGTATTATTTATAAGGATGTAAAGGTTCTATTGCAAAACAATGGCTTAATCTGATTGTTATCAATGTTTTACAGGAGTTGGTCAGTACGGAATCGTCTACGAAGGTACTTGGACCCGTCATGATGTTACTGTTGCTGTCAAAACTGTGAAGGTAGCGTTGAATTATTGCGTGATATATATTTGATAATATCTTATTTTAGCTTCAAACTATATTTTATTGAAAAGAAATGTCATGCTTGATACTACCTCATTGGTATTCAAAGTACACATACAGCAGAGTATGGTTATTGATCAATATTACATGGTTTTGTTAATCGATATAGATAACAATATAAATACTTTCGATTCCTTTGAGTATTTCTTGAGTTTTTTAATCAATTTGTTTATATTTGAGAACTCCTTGATTAGCGATGTTTGGGTGACTCACGTCACCTACTATATGATATCGATTATTTCTTTCATTGTGAGTCTAATCTGTTCTATAAATTGAAATTTTTACTCCTCAAACTCTTATCGTAATCACACTAAACAGTGTCATAAAGATAACACTACCTATGTATACATTTTTATATTAACTTTGAAATCTAAGCTTTTTATCTGATAGCTTGTTTTAATGATAACGTGTGTAAGAGTATAATCTTGCAATCTTTTATTCAGTTATCTTAAACAGAAAAATATTATGACTAATATTTGTGTAATCTGTGCCCATAATGATGTCTATAATTATTTTAGAGTTATCTAAGAGTTATTTATGCCAAGCTTCCTTTTTAGTATGGATAGATTTCACATTGGCAATAAATTATTTATTTATTTAATATAAATAAGCTAAACCTTGAAAATATTGAGCCACTTATTATTTTTTTATTAATTACATTTACTGAATTATTGATTTTTTCAACGAAACATTCATGTAAAGCAAATCAGGCATTGATAAATATCTATTTTTCATAATAGTTTGTTTTTAAAAGGGAAAGCTTTAGCTGCTATAAATAATATAAAACAATGTTTATTTTCTTTCCTTTCTCACATTAGGAAGATATTCAAGTAAAAGCGGACGAATTTTTGGAGGAAGCTCAGGTTATGAAGAATCTAAAGCACCAGAATCTAGTACAACTTCTTGGTATGTTTAATTATTTACTAATATTAATAATATAGTCCTTAAAGTTATTCATGCAGATAAAACATTATTTACTACGCTGTGTCTATTTCACATTTCATTCCCATATCTTTGTTATACGTTTTAATGCGTGGGTTTTTAATCTGTGTTTCGTGTTATATGTTATTAACGTAGGATATATATATATGAATATAACGTGGAAGAAAAAAGTATGTTATAGTTTTATTTTTTGTAATGGATGAAATATATTGCCTATCTATAATATTAATGCCGTTAGGAAATTGAAATGGTTTACTTTTTTAAGTAAATTTACAAGAATACCCAATAATATAGCCTTTTTGGCCTTTTCTCGTATTCATAACAATACTATTATTAATATATATATATATATGTATAATGTATATTAAACAACATTATTATTTCTATAGGATTAACTTTTTTTGCGTTTTGACTATAACGTAACTTTAACGTTTGCTATATATAATATATTTACACCCATTCATATGAACCGGAGTATTCCAACGAATGGATAAAAATTAGTATATAATCAGCAGTTGTATTTTTTCTGTAAGTTGCAACTATAATATTATTAAGATTTCGTATATTATGTAGTAATGATGAGTGCTTTGTACTATGCTTGCCAGTTAACTGTTGATACCCTAAAGCTGCTAGAAGGGTAGTTTTGCCGGTAATTTGCGCACAAATAGAGTAACTATTTTATACGTCTACATTTCGATAGTTTCCTATTCATCGAAATTGTTAGCATAGCAAGTAATTTTTCGAAATCTTGGATGATATAATAATATGGGGGATGCTTGATTATGATGCGCTATGTCATAATAACTGGAGTATCTGACCCAAATTGATGCTTTTCTGCATTTCGGCTTAATATATTCCTGCAAACAGAGTTGTTTGTCTATTTTTATTGTAGACACGATTTTACAATTTTATATATCCTAAAAGTACGACAAAATACATTTGGTAGATAATTATTTGTATTTCTCTTATTTAGTCACAATCTCGATATTTTGCACAATAGTACAGAAACAATTAGTATTTTTTATAACCTTATTTGTAAATTTATTTCCTGTTAATTAATATAACTGTATTCAGGGTTTTCACGCCCTAAAATGGAATTTGGGGGAAAACATTCAGATATGGAAAAACTATGGAGTTTGGAATTTTTTTTGTAAACTCTGGAAAGCCTATGGAATTTTAGATTTCAGTCTGTTAAAATGTATTAGGTAATTTGTCCAGTACTGGTAAGATATTAAATTGTCAGTTAATAAAGAAACTTATAATAATACTTATCTTTTTACTTTTGTGTGCTGTGTTTTTTCTGACATTTTCTTTGTATTAAGAGTTAAGATCAGAGCACTATAGAATAGGTATATATCATAAATGTGATTAATCTAAATTAAACTTACTACTACTACTTCAGGAAGCCAAAGTTTTGACAAATATGCGTACTTCTAATTTGGAAAAGTATACTTGAAAATATGTACGTACTTATATGCAAAAATGATTAAAAAACCCTGGAAAAACTTTTGACGTTTGTAACTTAAAAGCGTGAGTATCCTGTGTAAACGATACATGTTGAGTAGGTTTATTATTATTATTATAGAGCTTCATATTTTGCTTTTATATGTCTAGCCATAAACTATAACGATCATAATTTGTCTTAAACTAGGTACCTCGTTTTTAATATGCAAATATATCTCATTTTTTATAATCATATATATATAACAATATTAGTTATATATGACAAGTGCTGGCTGCACTGGATTAATAGTAGAAGGATTTTAGTAGAAGTAAGGATTTAGTAGAAGTACAGTTTATTAATTGTATAAATATAGTAGAGAAGGACTTAAGCCTTTCTGGAGCATTGTAATTAAATACATACTTAACTAGACGGCATTACGCCTTTGACTTATATCTAAGCTCTTTTTTATATCAATGACAGCTTTAATAGTTTTCTACAACCAGGCCTAGATAGTCTTGATTTGAACTAACAATCAGTTGTTTGCAACAGTTGTAGTAAACTATCAACGCTGTCATTGATATTGAAAAAAAGAGCTTAGCTAGTCAAAGCTAGTCATGCCGTCTAGTTTAGTACAAATGTATTTAATTACAATGCTCCAGAAAGGCTTAAGTCCTTCTCGACTATTTGTAAATGATCTGTATAAATGACATTTTGAATATAATATTACATTGTAATCTGTATGTATACAATTGTATTTTTGTTTTAAAATAAATATAAATGTTAAGTATAAACGATAAAACAAAACAGGTTCTTCCTTGTTTAATACATTAATAGAGAAGTCCGGTTCCTGGATTAACATAGTCTATTAAACACATTTTGTTTTACAGGGAAACACAAATCTACAAACTGTTTCTTATGTCAGATTTAAACTTATTGATTGTACTTATTCCCTTATTTAGTTGCGTTATTTTTCATATTATGTAAATGCTGGCAGCTGACTGGATAATCGGTCTTATTCTTTTTACTAATAGCTGTGATTTACGGATTATCGCCACATTATCATTTATACTAATAATAATAATAATAAAATGGGACAGAAAAATTACAAAAATTATAAATTCATACTTAACAACCGCCAAAAATAAACTCCTATTCATTAAAAATATCCCAACTCGTCATTCAATCAGAAATCAGCGTTTAATGGAAAATTAGGAAACGTCTAAATACAATCAATTAGTTAGTATTTTAATAATATTTACTACGACTTTACAGATTCTTAAAATTCATTTTATTAGTTTTTGAAGGTTACAAAATATGTTTAATTTTTTGTCAAATAATGCACAAAAACAGCAGGCTACTTAATTATTGTAAAATAAGTGTTGATTGATTGTTGACCCGTGGATGCCTCTGCCCCTCCCCCCCCCCCTTAGGCGTGTGCACCCAGGATCCTCCCTACTTCATCATCACGGAGTTCATGCCACAGGGCAACCTGCTCGACTACCTTCGATCCCACCCAAAAGAGGAACTCTCTCCGCCTGTCCTCCTCTACATGGCCACACAGATCGCGTCGGGAATGGCCTATCTTGAGAAGCACAACTTTATCCATCGGTGAGTCGATCGGTCCACTCCAACGTTCTAGTGTCTACTTGGAATAGTTATTAATACTTCATCATTTTTATTATTGTGCGTTCCATACTGTGTGTGTTTCATGACACGTACTCATATTATACATGGAATATGATATCTAGATAGATCGACTTAAATGTCCATCGTGTAGTTTATCAGCTATCGATATACAACCTTTGAACCGATATGCAACTACATATCCTCTGTATATTAAATATAGGGGACATAGCAACTTTGACACAGAAACATTACTCAGTAATTTAATAAGGCGCAATTTTCTGACTTGTAAACCTGTAGTTACCTATTTAGCTTGTTATGTGAAAATGCCAGTTAGTCATGTCTAAGGCATGTGATGTATAATTCCCGATGTCTATAATGGGGCTTTATTGCAGTGATCTGGCGGCCCGCAACTGCCTGGTAGGCGAGGACCACATCGTGAAGGTGGCGGATTTCGGTCTAGCCCGGTGCATGGAGCGGGACGACACCTACACGGCCCACGTCGGCGCCAAGTTCCCAATCAAGTGGACGGCACCCGAAGGCCTCGCCTACAACCGGTTCTCCACGAGCTCGGATGTCTGGGCCTTCGGTATCCTTCTGTGGGAGCTGGCCACCTATGGGTGTGCCCCCTATCCGGGCGTCGAGCTGCAGGACGTCTATGTTATTCTGCAGCGGGGCACGCGAATGGAACAGCCCGCGGGCTGCCCAGAGAATGTCTATCACCTCATGGAGAAGTGTGAGTGTGTAATTTCTTATGAATGGTATTGTATGTGCACTGTTATAGAAGAAAAGAAGTGAAACCAGATACCGAATAGATTATAATGAGGTAATAGTGTTCTGTAAGGTGATGGCAGTGTTATTGGCCTTGACTGGTATATCTATACGCACAGTAGGCTATATATTAGAATAACACAACAACGGCCCTTTTTTAAACACCTGCCATTTAAAAACTAATTTATATTTTGAAATTATTTAACTTTTATCGTGTAGCGCCACCAAAAATTAATCAACTTGCTGATCTTCATCTTCATAACTATTATAGAACCCGAGATATTTAGGTGCAAAAACGAATTTTTCGTAGTTATTCTTAATTTTCTTATTCTTCAGACCCAATAACACGTCTAAAACTTTAAGCGATTTTTTTGAAATTTTAAACATACATATTTTGCAAATGTCCCAGAGATGAGAAAAATGATATATTTACCTAGCAATCATTACTAGGTGCCTAGATTTTGCATAGCAACAACTTTTTCTTATCTAACGTTATAAATAGCTCATTTTTAGCGTATAATAGTCAGATACCTGTGTTTTGCAAGAACAAAATTGATGTTGTTAGAATCGCCATGAAAAACTAAATAAAAATAATGTATTCAGCAAAAAATTGTGATATTAATATAAGTCAAAAATGACAAAAATTGTGTTAGCACAACCCATAAAAGAAATGAAATATCCGTTAAATGTGTTTGCTCTTTAGTTAATAATATTGGACTTGAGCTAACTACGTTTTTTAGTGTTAATAAAATTAGTAAGTATATTCCTGCCCTTATAATACGTTTATGTCTTAATTAATAGAAATATGAAAAGTTAAATTGACGAATACATAACATTTATAGAAACACACATAAAACTGAATGAAGTTATACAATTATAAATATCACAAACAAAGTACTTTTAGTTTAAATGTTCTTTTAAGTAAGTTAGCTCAAGTCCAATTTTATTAACTAAAAAGCTAACATATTTAGCGGATATTTAATTTCTTTTATGAGTTAAGCTAACACACTTTTTGCCATTTTTGGCTTATATTAATTATATTACATAACTATAATATTAGGTCATTTATATAATGCTATTCAGTTAAAATATTTTCTCAACAAATCTCATCTATGAGTCCCCAAAAATTCTACAATATTACACAATACCGTTTATAAAAGGGAAAGGAAAATGACAAAATATAAGTATATTAAGCGGTATAGAATATTAGTATGGAAAAAAAAAAATTATTAATAGAGGAAAATAATATGCGCATCATACATTTACTAATCATAAAGTACTCGAACTAATAACCTTATGTATATAATGTCAACTTATAATATATTATTATTATTACTTTATAATTATCGCCAGCTAAAATGCTCTTAACCATTATCTAAAATATCGCAATTTCTAAAATGATATAACTCTCCTGAAAGGTAGTTGCGTGAATGTTGTTTTGCTAGTTTAGCTTAATCTTTCATAAATTTGAAAACTTACTTTTTTATTTTTGCAATCGCTCTCAAAAACCGAATTGACACATTGATATTAATATAATATAGTATTTAGTTTTGATAACTGGGGGCGGGTTTATTGACTGTTGTAAATATATTTACAGATTTTATGTGCACCGATTATATTAATAAAAAATATTATCAACCCCAACAATAATAATAATATATTGCTGGGATTTCCTCAACAGCATAAAGGTTTACAGTTTCACTCTATAAGCATTCTGCGTTTGATAATTAAAGCGGAGCATTGTTTAAAACTTGTTCTTTCTTGTAATATTTTAATAATAATAATTATTATTATACAGCACCAGAAAATTGTAAATAATAACGAAAATATGTTAAAAAACTGATATAGTTGAACAATTTACCGCTTTTATCAGATTTTATACTATACCGAGAAAATCGTTGTTTAACCGATTCCAGTTGCAATAAAGAAATCCCCAATAGTTTAACACCTTCGACTTCCTTGTTGGACACGATTATTTATATTAAATGTTTTTATCTCATTTTTCTACGCGTATCACTAATCTATTAAATGTAAAATAGGTAGAATGCTTGCAACATTCTTTTCTTCTGATTTATGTGTTGGCGTTTTGCAATCCTGTTTCTAAATATATAGTCTATTTTTTAATTGTTCTTTTTTTCACATCACGCAATTTTAGCTTAATTCATGAAATTAAATGAAATGAAATGGTTTATTTCCACTGCTATTGCATTTGGATGCAATGCAGTGTAGGAAAAAATAAAAATATATATACATTATGTGTTTGCATAATAAATTAAAAAGTTATGGCTTGGGTAAATTGGTAAAGTAATCATTTGTGTAATCTATGTTTTAATTTAAAAATTAAGTGCAATATTATGTATAATATCAAAACTATTTATGACACGATAGCTTTATATTTAAATTCAGGATCAAAAGGTTTAGTAGTTTTTTTTAGTCTCTGGAGTATACCACAAATATATTGTTTCGTGACCTTCTTTCTTGGTCATTAATGTTGTTCTGCTATCAATTTGTCACGTAATATCAGACTTACTAGTATTAGGAAAACATCTTTCGTTTCTGTAATCTTATATTTATACATATGTAGTATGTGATAATACCATATAATACATAAAAAACCGATGTGTCACAAAAATAGAAACCAAAGAAACGAGCTGTATACGTTATCCGGACATTGTTAAAATAGATATATGTATATGTGGCAAAAAGTATTTGTCAAAATGTTTGGTATTAGAAACAGTTTGCTAATACTATATAATATATGTACATGTTGATCTTTATATATCAACATCGATCCTGTTCTTACAAGTATCTAAGAACAGGATTCCTTCACAACCCTGAAAAAAGAAACTTAAAAATAAAAATAAATAAAAAATTTCAGGGAGTCTCTGAAGTAGCCTTACAAAATAATAAGGAAATGGTTATTAAAAACGATATATTATTATTTTGATTTGACCGTGTGGCTCTTCCAAATTATACAGGGCATGATAACATTGTGATAATTTAACATGAATATATTTCTCATATTGTAATTATAATGTAATACAAGTTATTTTAGTTTAAATGCTTTTATATAAAAGATTTATATTTTGAAAATCAACCACATTTTTATAACATTTGTTGAAGCTACTGTAAATGTTTCAATTTAGCACTGAAGACACTCTGAAAACTTGTATTCAGGATGTTGTAGAAACCCTGTATGACTGTTCTACTTTATCTTTCTCCGTGATCATAATTTTTTTAATTATATATTCATTTGTGATATATTAATGAACTGCTTCTCAAAATAGGCGTAATAATTGTGTCACATGATTATATATTAATACACCTTGCTAATATCTTTACTATCCCAGTTTTGGTAGACAGTGAAATAAAAGTATTGAATATAAGCTCTGACGTGTGTATTGGTCTAATCTCCTCTAGGCTGGCAGTGGGATCCCACAAAGAGGCCAACCTTCAATCAGATTTATGACGACATGGAGACCATGTTCTCCAACTCCAGTATCGATGAAGAGGTGCGCATGGAACTGGAGCGCGGTGAGGACCTCCCTGCGAGCACCACGACAGGGGCCCACCTTCCACGGGTCCCTACTATTAGTTCGTCCTCCTTGTCCAATCACAAGCCGCCGGCCCTCACCAAGCGGTCTGCCTCGGCGGAACAGTTGATTGAAGAGAACAATAGTGCACCGGCAACTCCCAGAGGTTAGTATCTTTCATTTTCCAAGTCCGTGTTATAGGGTATGCATTGCCGCGACTAGTTTGTTGCAGGTTCTATTTCCAATTTTGAAACGGTTCATGAAACCGAATTCCCCTTTATATTCTACGAGTATTTATTATAGTTTATTCTCTTATTTCTACCCCTCTCTGCACATCAATATCTTCAATCGCCTATGTTACGTTTATCTTGCACCTAAAACTTTCATCCACCTGAGCTGATACATCAAGCATGGATCTTTCCTGACCAATGTGATGTGTGCCTAAGCTTGCTTTCTTGCTCGCTCTCTATCTCTCTCGTCGAAAGGCGTTCTTATCATGCCCTTCAAACCATTTGTTATCCGCCCGTTTTCTCGATTTTGACCTTTTTCGAGCGGAAGGGAAAAATAATTGGTGGTCGTAATTCTGTTCGGAAAGATATATCTTTGGTTTCGAGGGCTTACCAAAATGCAGTCAGTGTTTCATCATTGTTCAAGATTTAAAAATTCCGCCATTTTAAGTTATTCGGTTAATTTGACGATTCTTCTTGAGGAGGCTGTGAACATTTTAGGTGGACAAATATTTCAATAATTTTATATCTTATATTTATTACTTTTTACTCAAATAAAATATCATCGTATGTTATTGTTATAATAAATAAGGCAATTGCTTCATATCGACTTTGATAAACGACAACTTTTTGTATTATACAAAAATGTTGTTGTTAACCAAGCCACGTTAATCAGCGCGAGAAACAAACCGTGTTGTGCTAACTTATTGATCTATGTTTCTGTCTATTTTGTTTATTCATGCAAGAAATATTATTTTTTATTTTAAATAGATATTGTGTTTTTCAAACATCTACAGTGAGTGTATTGCCGATATGATGAATATTTTGTTGACTAATTTGTTATCCCTGAAGAAATAATTGGCACGAAACAAGTCAGTGAAACAGAATTTCCTACCCTAGGAATCTGCCGTCCGCAAATTGGTGGTTAAAATATTGTAATTTGGGTAGAATACACCATTATGTGACAGGCTAATAATATTGGATAGGTTACTATTTTTAATTAATAGTTATCCTTAATTGTCTAAATTCTTTTTAGAAATGACACGCTTTACATTTTGTGGCAAAATCCCGTTTGTATTATAATTTATTTAAATAATCAGCTGATAATTTCTTACACCTGAAGAATTGTTTTTATAAAACCAAGAACATTATTATATAAAGGTGTTAGAAAATACTAAAATACTTTAGATGTAATAATACATTTTTATTAATATACTAATTTCTTGTTAATACATATATATTTAGTCTTTAATTGCAATTCCATGAAAAAAACAGATATCAGGGCAAACATTGTAACTTGTCAAATATACCTAGATTACAGTTTAATTTCATAGAGAAATGTGCCTATATGTTTGAAAAATATAACATTTTTATTGTCACAACTTTCAATACTAATAATATATGTATCTATAAAAATAATTCAATATACATTAAAATTAAACCTCAAAATATCCCATTTATAAAAAATATATATTGTTCGAATTCCTTTGTTGTTTACATATATAATTTAATAGTACTTCATCCTTTCTAACTACTTATAAACAATAATAAACATGCATTTACTAATACTCTAAAAAAAGTCCAGTGCCACGTCCAGAACAAAAAATGTTCAAAAGTTTAATTTGTAAATACGATTTTTTAAATATTTCATATTCAATAATAACTTTCTATAGGCTTAAATAAACAGTATAATTATTATGAATGTTATCATAAGCTGTTATGAATGTAACAAGCGTTATAGATGTAGCACTTGTTACGGACTTGACATCTAAAAAAATTAAAAACATATGATTACTACTTTGATTTTAAAAGTAGTATATGTATATTAAAATTAGACATTTCCAAATATTAAACGCCCCCTCAAATCAATATAGTATACTATTGACCACCGTATGTCCATCGCCATGACCAAGTTAAATTGTGAAAGACAAGCAGCTTGTGGAAGTAGACAAAGAGATAAACATTCTGTGGATTATGCTGTAAACGGAAGAGAACGTAAGAAGAAGGAAAGAAAAAACTGGACAGTAAAAAAGATAAAAAACAATCAACATTGTCGGCTAAAAGAAAACAAGTTCAGCGTTTAAAAAATAAGGTGACTCTTACTACTGCACTATCGGAAAATAATTACAAATCTCCAGCTACCCTTGGTAAAGCTGTTGCACAAGTAAAAAGACATTTGCCAAAAAGTCCTAGTAAGGCTGTAACTGTACGTCAACACATTGTGACAACTGAATTGCCTTTTACAAGGAAATACAAAAGCAAATAAGTCTGCACCAGTTGTTGAGAAGAAAGTTATTGACTACTATAAAAGAGATGATATCAGTAGACAAACTCCAGGACTAAAAGATGTGATGACTATTTGGACAAATGGAGAGAAGAAAAAATCACAAAAGAGACATTTGTTATTCAGGCTTCAAGAGGTATATTCCATGTACACTAAAGAGATTGGCCATGTTGTTGGTTTCAGTACGTTTAATACTGTACTGCACCTAGATACACTACCCACACGCACACATGATTAAAAGTATATATTTTAATAAACATTTTGAATTTGTCTGTCTAATTATGCATATATTTAAGAAAAACTTTAAATATCCTAATTAAATAACAGCAAAAACTTTGTTAATTATGCAGTGTTGCCAGCGCTGCGATTTTAAATCGCAGTGCGATTTTTTGGTTGTAGCTGCGATTTTGCGATTTTTTCATTCCATTTTGTAAAAAAAAGTAGCGGAAAAGTAGTCAGGTTAAGGTGTATAAACAATAATTATAACATGTACCTAGGTATTCTGGTCCAGAGCTGGTATGACCGTCATAATTTGACCATCAATTTGATCATAATGACCATCCCACTTTCCAACAAATTTCTTCAACGCCTGGACTTCATCTCAATGGAAAAGCCAATCAAAGAAGAAAACCATTTCTCTTGTGTTTTGAGGTACCGAATGCTGTGCAGGAGAAAGCGTCGGAGTATGATGTTGCAAAGGCATGGTACATGCTGAATGAAACATGTACTGATAGTCTCTCTGGACCAAAATTCCCTCTTTTGTATGAAATGGCCAAAGCAGTGTGCTCTACCTTTCATGGCAATGCCGATGCAGAAAGGCTCATTTGAAAGAGCAGCGACTTGGACATCGATGTCAAGAGAAATAGATTATCAGGTAATTAAATATAGCTATACACAACAATGTAAATATATAATAAACAATATTAAATAGTGTTTATTTATTGCGGATTTTAGTATCTACAAGAAACAACCTCCTATTGA
>JAYRBW010079028.1:0-47916 GCA_036023295.1 Invenusta paracnida | reverse complement strand
ATAGAAAGCATTATTATTATGAATAGAGGAAAAATAAAAACAGTACGAAACACTGTAGAGATATGGATTGGAAAACCACTTCAAATTTAAAAGTGGTTGATTAAAAATATATTTGTTTTAAATTTGAAGTGGTTTTCCAATCCATTATTATTATGTTGCTGTTGTTATACAGGTACCTATTAATCTAACAGTAATACTCACATTTTAGTAATTGAATTTGTTTGAAGTATTTCATGAAAAAAATCAATTTAGTTTACTTCAAATGGTGGCTAGGCTAGAATGTCTGCATAATTGGTGTATGTTGGAAACACAGCATACACAAATCATACAGACATTCTAGCCTCCTAGTGTTTTAAGTGGCAATATATAATATCCTCGCTTATTAAGCGTGATTATTTTTAATCAGAAGTATACTTTAAATTAAACTTAAATTAAAGCAGGGAATTAACTAACCTTTTTTCTATTCACGATATACATATATATATATGATTATGTACAAGATTAAAATAGGATTAAGTGAATGTGAAAACTTAAATTTGTAAAGTAAATTTTGTACAGAAATACTTCATGCAAAAATTATAACTTTGAATAAAAACGAAAACGAAGAAATATATTTAAAATAGTTTATAATAATATTTTACTACTATTTATACTTCAAAAATTGCGAAAAAAGTTTAGAATTTAGCATTTCGATAAAGTAACTTCATAAGACATATTTTAGCTAATTAAAGGCATTAACAAAAAACATATTTTCTTTATCATGGAGCAATTTTAAGTGACTAAAATGCTTTTATATAAAATATTATGTTAAAAGTAATACTCTGAGTATATGCATGTATCTATTGCACATATTAGAATAATTATCTTTTGCTTAACTAGCTAAACTTCAAATAACGTTTCTAATGAGACACTAATCTCAATGATTTGTTGACAAAATAAATGTTCACATAACTTTTTACTTCAAAGAATACAGCAGATTTCCGATATTCCCAGAGATACTATTGGAATTTATGTAAAGGCGAGTGTACAGGACTCACAAAAGTTCATGAATAATAGATTTAATAAATCAAATGTGATGCATATGATAAGAATTTTCAAATACACTAGTCAATGAGAGAATTTTGATTGACAATTAAGATTTGATTGATTATAAAACGATAGTGCCTTATTTAGCTCGCCATATTTTTTGTAGATAAAGAAAGAATTCTCGACAATTATTTCTATTTGAAGCTTTTGACCTGTGGTTAGATGTATATTCTAGGAGGATTGTTAATATTTTCATTTTCCTGTATAGACAGTAACTCACTAGTAACTAGGAACCATTTTTCAATATTAAGCTGTGCATGACATTGGTTTTTAATTTTATTAATGTCATTTTAAGAAATCCTTTTTATAATTCCAAAAATTGCAAGCTAAAAAACTTTTTAACATGTTCAATATTTTGGGGTATTTTCAAAAATGATCTTAGTAACACTAGTCTTGACAGAGAAGTAATTGAAAATAAATACTATTATTATATTACTATAAAGTATTGTATAATTGTTAGAATACTGCAGGGTATAAAGTCTTAGTTATTATATATTTGAATAGTCAACATTTTCAAATAAGACTGCTTATTAGTATCGAGTTCCACGTAATTATACTGTATATCTATTATTACTGATTCTCATATTTTATATTAATAATAATACTAATATTATTGATTATTATATATATATTATATAATTGTCGATTAATATATCTGCACATTACTTATACCAGTATAGCTTATATTCTCAATTACTATACAGTCATCGTTTCATTTCTTCTAAGTTAAACTTAATTACACCCATATGTGAAAAAAGAAGATAAAAAGCCAGTGAGAATTCTATATTCGTATTTCTTCATCTTGAAACCAAGCTGATGGAATGTATGTTATCGACATATATTGCATATTACCTACGTGTACAATAATTAATTAGAATATTTTAAAAACACTTCGTTAGTTTATAAATATAATTATTATAATTATCGTAATTGTTGTCAACCTATATCCATAATAAAGGATAATCATGGCTTAGCTCATGCACGTGCAGTGGTTTAATATCAAATTTTCAATATTTAATAAAATATGTACTATTTAAAAACTGTATAATATAACTTAAATAATTATCGCATGTTATTTCAAGAGAAATATTTTAATTCAATCCATTAATTCTACTTTTAAATTTATTTACATATGCGTCTAGAATTAATGTATACGGCAAATAAAAAAAATGATTTTAATGAAAACCATGGTACAGTATTCATCATAATCATATTTGTCTTACATTGTAAATATTTTAATAATTATAATAATACATTTTTATTCCCTTAGTTATTCTTCAAGTAACTTTTAAAAATTATAATATTATTATGAACACGTTATGTAAGCTTTATATAGTCGCAACGAATGAACTTCATTAGTGTTCAGTAATATTATATATTACACTAAAACCGTATTATTTGTAATATTATAAAATTACTAATCATTTATATATAAAGAAATACATGCATAGATTTAAGTGATTAATAATAAAAAGAAAACTTATTTAATGATTATTTCATTCAAAGCAGTGTGCGAATACTATCTCAACATATGAGTTATGGTGGCCATAATAATCCAAGTGTGATTGTAGCTCGGCCTCACCTTTGGATAGTCCGATAGAACTGAAAGCAGGGTGGTGAGCGTCCGTTGTTGCTCTTCGGGAGTCTTCGAGTTAAAACTGATGAGACCCTCTGTGGCGTAGATCAGAGGATCGTTGAAGAACTTCAACTGATAGAAGAAAGATACAATGCACAGTGAGCCAGTGAGGTTATGTGTGATGTAGGCTTTCTTTCCTTTACATTCCGATTAATCTAGAAGTTCTCTTACAATGCAAATTCTGTATCATGTTGGATAATGTTTAATGCCGGGCATACATACCACGAAATAAACGAATCATATAATTTGGTCTAAAGAATTAATTTTGATAATCAATATATCTGTATAATGCTACATTTAGTTGACCTGCATTTTACAATAATCTGTAATGAATTAAAATGATGTATCACTTTAAACTATGTTATGCGGTTATTTAAAATTATCAGTTATTTTGTTGCAATATTCCTTCATTTGATTAATTATTGCAACATGACACATAAATCAAATACTGAAAATATTGTATACATTTTCAAATGATAAATATACTTAAGTGAAATACTGTGTAAAAAATGAAATATATAACTTATTTCATAAAATTGAACTATAATTATGTGAAATAAATATGCATTTTAATATACAATATAAATATTTCTGTGTTGAGTGAAAGCGTTGTATATCTAGATGTCAACTATTCTATATTTCACAAAAAGTTTCAAATATTGTTTTAAGACCATTATGTACAAATCATATTATTCATGTAATGATCTGAATTAACGAAATAAGTGCTACAATTATTTATATTAATTATTTAATTGGGTTTCATATAAGCATACACAAGATTCAACACATTAACCTAGAAAAAAAATTGAATAATAATCCATTATATAAACTTAATAAATTAACTCAGTTAAAATAACTTAGTTTACTAACTCAAAATAGTTAATAACAGTCAATAACTAAGGGAATATTTAGCTTAATTTTCTAAATTTGTGTAAGTGAACATTAAACTATCACTATATAAAATGATAAAGCATTCTATAACATTAGTTCTGGGCAACTGTATTAATAGATTAATAAAGATATATAAATCGATGTCTCGGTGTTTATAGACGGCAAATTTCAACATTTTATATTTCTCATGATATTTCCCCGGATAGCAATATAAGTGTATAAATTAGAGCACTTTACTAAACTATTGAAATCATAAAATTGTTCCCCACAAATAATTAGTTTCTAATTAAGTTTAATTTATCGCCGAAACTATTTCTTTGATGTTATAATACAGATTTTGTAAGCGTCTGAAATTGTACCTATATGTATATTTTAATAAAAGCCAACATACTATATACTAAATAAAATTTTAGCTGATTTCTTCACAAAATATGACCAAATAGTGGGTACCAATATTATTATACATCATTGCTACTTTTTCTAATAATATAAATATATGATTTTAAATACTATTTGAACAAATAAATGGATTTAATATATCTTCATTATTAAATTTGCAATCAAAAAGAAACTGACAAGTTTAATGTATTTGATGTCTTGAAATGAAATCTAGAAATCCCCCAATTTCATAGAGCCATAAAATGTCATTTATCTCAACAAACCTCTGCAGATCAGAATACGACGAAGCTTTTAAAGAAAAGTTTGGAAGATTAGATTTCTAAATTTATTTCCACGGTTTCGACATTAAAAAGAAGCGATAACCAGATGATGTTTTGGCCCAGCCTCCTCCGTAAATAAGAAATATCACAAGCACTAAAAGTCTTTTGTTCGCGCTGCTCAAGTTATCAACGTTTTCCTATAAATAATTTCGAAATCTTATTTCGCACAGAAAGGCCGAAAATAATTGTCTCTACAGATTCTTGATATAGGTCGTCTCGTCAATCTCACACTACACATAAAAATAGATGAAACTTCTGATTAATTTACAAATCAAACTAAATAGAAGCAACGCGATTTAAATGTACAATGACAAACCGATATTGTCAAGTATTTGTCTTTTTCAATTCATAAGAAAGATGCGAATCTTTCATATGTAATAGCAAGGCAAGTGAAATACCTAATGCAAATTTAATACGTCTGTAGTCTGATTATTTAGATATAGTACAGAATACAGAATTATATTTTATGTGATTTATATATTACCATTTAATATTAATGTTAAAATATAATTGTATTTTATTTTATTTTATAAACATTGGCTTTTAATACTAAGCATTAACATTATATTTTATTATTTTATTATCTTTATGCTTGGTATGTATTACCTACTTTTAATAACACTTCGCTGCATATTTTTCTATAAATCGTGTCTAAACTTCATTAACCACTTAAATATAGAGATTGAATTTTATTTGAAAGTATTTTCTAGTATAGCTATTTTGTAATTATATTTTAGATCATAGTAAGGATTTCTATAATTTTATAATAAAATCATCTTGTTCTTCTATTACCAACAATTTCAATTATAGTGTGTACAAGCTTTGTCTACGATTTTAATGTCTTTTTCTAAAAGAAAATGAAACTAACAATAAAATGTAATTAATGAAATTGTAATTTTTTTTTAGAAAATATATTGGAATGCAGTAAAATTTGTATTTAATTATATTGATTTGACCAAGCTCATAGTATAAGACAAAGAATCATGAAATTCATCTTCTGAGATTATTAAGTGGTTTAAGGTCAATTTATCTAGAAAATATATGTATCTTTGCATTTATCAAAGAAATAATATAATACTTTCGAAGACAAATGCGTAATATTTTTAATTTGTGGCACTGATAATGTAAATACTTATCGGATTTTTCTTAATACTGTAAGAATTCTACGTCTATTTTAAGCAATTTTTAATAGAAACATGTCCATTTAATATCCGAGAAATTTATTTTAATACATTGTATATGCGATTATTTATTTTTATTTATTTCTAAGCTCGCTTGTGTAAATAGGATTATATCTAAAATAAAGGTTTACAGCCTCCTTCATAAATATATAAAATGATAATTTCATAAAAATTGTATTGTAATAATGGCAAATATGTCTAAAATTAAAATATATTTTAAAAAATTAACATTATTTCGCATTATTTTATCTCTGAATTTTTTGTTTGTTAATAATTCACAACCACAGTTATTAAGAAAAAAATTAAAGTAATTTAATAGAAAACATTTTAATAATTCGAATTCATAATATTATAAATACAATGGCTATAAGTAAAAATTTTCTTAGAAAATGTTTATAGCTAGATAATATAGAACTTTTAGAATTTATCTTAAAAACAGTATTAAATATAGCAAACACATCGTTTTTTGAACTTTTGAAATAACATCGGAACAAAATTGTTGCGATTGTCACTAAAATAACTGCATGTTTTCCAAATAGCAATTTAGTTTGTCTTCTAGACAGAAGGCAATATTTATCAAACTTCTGTCATTCCTGTTCTATGTCGGAAGTTATTATCCATTAAACTTTTAAAGGACGCTTTAGATACTGTTTTAGACAAACCACAATTTTGAGATGAAATGTCTCACCTTTGTCTCAAAAGCAGGTTATGCAACTGTATTTCTGTATTCTGCCTTTTTTAAATAGTCTTGCTTGCATGTGTATAATAAGAAAAGCAGTCTCTCTTCAATAAAAGAAACTGAAAATACTCAAATAGGTTCCCAAGAACCGCGGAGAGAACAAAATAAACCTGAATAAGACAAGTTGAAGATATTAATTATGCGCATGAATTGTTCCAATGTGCCTGTATCTTCGAAGCGCTTTAGCTGTTGTTCCTTGGAATAAGTTCAAATTATTTTGTTTTCCGAATTGCGCGGATATTATTGCGTTCACCGAAGACGTTCCATTATGCGTGAACTGAGTATCTTTCGTGTAAATCACGTGACTTGACTGAGAGGCGAATAATAAAGTTAATGTGAGCTGTTAAAGCCTGTATCGTACCTGTGGGACCAGTGTGTTAAAGCTAAAGTGGGTTCATGAACTTAAACTAAATGTGGGTTAGTATTATGTATTTACACGCCTATGGAATAATTTTGTTTATTTAAAAATTAAATTAAAACTTCTACAGCATGAAATTGTAAGCTAGCTGTGATAAATGTAGATTATATGTCTTAGATAACACATTTTACTATATGTGAAACCAAGATGTTCTATAAAAGTATATATTTCAACTGATAACAATTGTCTATAACGTAACTTGGCTATAAGTGCTAAGGTATACTAACACGTCTATATACCTGTGCGTATATATATATTAATCTTAAAAACTAACATTGTTAATACTATAAAAATTATGTCATTAATGTATGATGTGTTGATTTTTAAATGTAATGAAGTAAAGTACGTATAATTAACGATATAATGAATAAATGCACATTTTATTATACACATTAATCAGCGATATCAACTTGATTTTAACTTCCGTTAGCATGACATAGGAAGAAAATGTCTAATAATATACATCTGAAAAAATTGATCATTTGCAATTGTAGTAGGGAAAATGAATAAAAATGTGAAGTAAATGTCATTAACCGAGTTTATTTTTAAACATGAAAAATAGTCAACTTGAAAATATTTATTTTAAAAACCGAAAAGATAATTATAGCAATAGTATCGATCATAGACGTTTTACTGACTGAAAACAATGTTTGATATATATTTTATTTTCCTTACTAACAGTATAGTGCACCTTCAATTAGTAAATAAATGAAATATTTCTTTTTTTGTTTCCATTTGTCAACGACACGATTAATATAAATATGTTAATGATAATTTTCGAAACGCCAAGCCGCTTTCCACATAATATATGCATAAATATGGCATTACATTTTATTTTCTCCCGAAGAAATTGCATATCTCGCATATATTTATTATTCGGAGCTTTGGAAACACTTGATTGCCTTAAGTGTACATTTCAGAAGGAAACAACAATAATAAACCATCCTTACCTACCCCACCGCCACTAAGAAACAAAAGGAGAGGTATATCCTTAACTGGCGGTAATCTAAACAATGCTACTAAAATGCTCGTTTTGCAAGTATAGGTAAGTACTTTAAGGCATATTGATTGGCCGACATTAGTGCAAAATAGAGTCACTAATATAGCTGCTACAAAGGACTAGGAATATACCTTAATTTTGGTATCCTTTCTTTCGGTGTTCTATACTTAAAGATCCGTGATTTTTTATAGTTCTATTTCTGTTACAATTAACAAATATAAACCATACATATGTGATTGTATGGGTATTATACAATTCCATAATTTTTTTAGGAATATACATCGTGTCGGTTAAAGATAAAGCGATCAATACTCGTCTGTTTTAGGAAGATGAGATTAATTACTCCAGGACAGAATAATAACGACAAAGAAAAATAATCTGCAGTAAATCTTCATTAAACGACATATAGTTCATAAGACTGTGTCTCAACTAATATTAAGAAGGAACAAATTCTACTAAATTAACATATAATAGAGTATTATATTAAAAGTATATAAATGTCATAGAAAAAAAACTTCTTCAAAAATACTTTCAAATATTTTTTGTATTCAAATTTTCTTATTTCATCAAAAGGAAGAGCTTAAAAGAAGATCCTGTGCGTGATATTTAATATTAATTAATTGTATGTATTGAAATATTTATTGTATTTTCTTTCAACATAAGAAAACAATTGACATATAAATTAACGAGTTTCAGTATTCATTAAATGTAATAATTACAATAACATACATAACGCTTTTAAGCAGTCCACAGTTTACAAATTGCCTTTGATAATTGTATATCAACTATTAATGTAACCTATAAAAAAGTATCAAACAGATAATTGCTCATCTTACAATCTATAAACTGCAAAATATAACTTCGTCTACAAATTATAATGTCGAGCCATTTTTTGTTAACGTTTTAAATAACTTATTTATTTTAAATGTCCACAATGCGCCAAAATGAATGGCAGCTTTAATAACGACATAAAATGCACAAGGCTCCTTCAAATATAAAATGTAGTGTTCGTCATATTATACAGAAAGCAGAAGTGTTACGATTCGATTAGTCAATAGTAAGCTATACTGCTTTGTTTACCCCCACTTACATATTTTTCAAGTTATATATTTCTCATTAAACTAACTTTTGCCAATATATTTGACGCGTAATATTATATATATATGTCTCTTGTATATTAAACTAACGAAATGAATAGTTGTGAATAACTTGTCAAAAATAATTGTTAAGTTCATTATAAAATACATTTGACTAGTTTCGTCTTATATGGATATCGTCAGGAGTCATTTGTATTGCATTAATAACAAAATGAAGCTTATATTATAGGTTACAAATACTGAATATTAATTTCATCAAAATCTTTTGCAATACTCTTTACTATTGCGCAAGAGAATTCGCTGGTTATAGGTATATTTAAAGTATTTGTGATATTAATATAATAAAAATTATCATTCCTGAGGATGTTCGTATAGGACAAAACTATTTAAATGTGTATATTTATGATGAACATAGAATTTTATCTGATATTAAAAAAAAGGTTGTCCTCTGTACAATTAAATTATAAAGTTGTGAATAAATTGTCAAATTGAAACTAAATTATCATATTATAAAGGAAGAGTGACGGAAACAATATAGTGGCTGCACACATAAATTTATATTAATAAAAATAGTAGCACGAATTTTTGGAACGCTATTTCGTACAGAAAGGCAAATTGTTTCTCCTATTTTATTTGCAGCTGCTGGCTTCTTTGTTTTATTTCAAATATTATGTAAATAAATTCTCAAAAATTGTATAAAAAAAAGTTGTGCAATAAAAATAAGATCATTTAATTTAGTATTAGAACAACTATAGCGAGGTAAAAATTATTTATAATTAGATATATATATAACATGAAACACTTTCTTTTTAAATTAAATGTGTTTAAAAATTATGTGTAGTCTGAACGCTAAGCACTAAAGTTAGCGTTGAAAAACTTGTTATCCACAATTTCAAAATGGAAAACTTTATAATTTAAAACTGTTCCATTACTTATCGAGTGATTGATGCAGACCAGCAGAGATAACCTTAAGAAATAAAAAAATTCGGAGATCGTGCACATTAAACAAATTCTATCATTTATCATTTAAATTTGACGGCGAAAGTTGGAATTCCTTGTTATTCTTTTTATCTGAAACTGTACGATCGCATTAAGACGAAACTGATGAGAAGGAATTTATTCAACCGTCGAATCTATCGATGTATACGAAAGCTAGAGTTATTATAAAATACGCTGACAAAATTATATACTAATTAGGTATACTGGAGAATTGAAAACAGTGATCATAGAGCTCATTTGCATATTATTTAGTTAAATCGTAACTTACATGTAAGCTAAGCAGTCATCGGTCTATTATGGAATTCGAAATTTGTAATTATAATGAAGTTATCGGTTTAATTATCTTCGTTCTCTCTTTTCTCTCTTGTGCATATACTACTCTCATACCTAAGGGCTATCTCAAATATATATTCACACTTAAAAAATAACTTGGTTTAAATGTACGTAAATACATGTAGCCTTCATTTTCACGTATGAGAAGACAAATGGATTTTGTCCAGTATTCCGAAGGCAAATGAAGAATGAGAAAGACTAGAAAATAATTTTAACCATTTTTCAGAATTAGTTTTTTTTAGAGTAAATGTTTTCAATTACGAAAAATAGTTTTTCAATTGAAAATAGGACTTTTTATATCCGCATAATGGCATAGAAATTATATTATTTACAATTTTGTGCAACATGTACAATAATTATATTTAATAAGAGTTTTCATAATAATCTCTTTTAAAGTATTCTCATATCACTAAAAAATGCTCCAAAAAATGACATTCAGATTAGTAAAATATAAAGCATTAGAATTTCTTATTGAGACATATTCTACATTATTAAATAATCATAAATAACAGTATCAAATTAAATCTACCTACGAGCACCTTGTCAAGGTGTAATAAAACATTTTCACCTAATCTAATTATTAATATAAAGCTATAAGTAAATGTAGAAACGACATACATGCTAGGATGTTGTACGATATTTACACCAGAGAAGTCCCGCACCTACTTAAATAACAAGTATTTTTGGGGTTTTTTAACGCCGATAACTAAGATATTTATAGGCATAAAAAACCGTAAAAACATTTGTATTAGGTATCTTAATTACGTTTCAAATTATGCAGATGATCCGAGGGAGCATATTATGTATACCGAAAATAAAACAAATGTTTAGCATCCAAGAGACTCACCAATGAGAACAACTGTGAGGTGGGTCTTAGTCGAACATCTCTGCTCACCATCTTCTCAACAGGTTCCACCAAGGCAATGGGGAGACGTTCCGACATCGAGGCAAAGTTGTAGTGGAGCTGAGGAGAGAGAGTGAAGACGAAGAAGATAATTTGACGGGTTTTCATTGTCTCTTCATTGTTACGATGATATATTAGCGGGGTACTTCCTAATTAAAAAAATTGAACCAGTATGTCAAAAACATGCAGACAGGATGTGGAGGAATGAATATCCTAATAATTATAACATTATGATGGTGCCACTTCTCATTATTTGTTATTTGAGTATCCAAATGAATAACTTATGCAAAATTCTTCTTCTAATAATCCTTATTGTACGTAACCTTAAGAATAGCACACTTAACGTTAAACAATAATGATGTATATCCTTCTTCTTCCCTATGTAGCATGGGTATTATTAAAATATACATAATAAAAGTTATATATACTTACATTTTGTAGCAAGATCTATCCTTCTATAAATTCTTTATTATAATAATTATTTAGTTATTATAAAATTTATCTAGGTTAGTTTTTGTTAACGTATTTATTGGATTTTAATGAAAATTCTGTTAAATACATCAAAGTTTAAGCATATTATACAAAATATACTAAACTGTTTATCATTGAACAAACACCTAACCTTCTATAGATGTGAAAATACAATAAAGACGATGTCATATATATTGTCAACAACCAGTTTAAAAGAGAGACATATATACATCGGAGGAACTTCCAATTTTAATCTTCAATTGCATAACTGGCCGGGTCACTGAGTTCACTTCTGTTCATGACATCTCAGATAATTTTAATCCTCGATGTCTAATGGTTTATACGATAATCATTATTGTCAGGCGATCGTGTTGGCATTAAACAGGTTATTAATGCAATAAAAACTCCCTGACTTTCCTAAAGACCGTCAGTTAAAGTAGACACTAGACAGTTGTGTGGATTGTTCTTTAACTGAAATCCAGTTTTGGGATATTGACAATAAGGTCGCCAAGAAGATGAAGGTCTTAGTGAAGTCAGACATGGCCTGATTTACTAGCTTGTCCCTAGATGCCTTGCAGCAGAAAAGGTGTCATCAAGGAATCATTAAGAACACCCGCCGCTTTCTCAACTCATCTCCTCCCCTACCTCCCCGCAATCGAAGTCTTGCGCTGTCTGAGACAGCTGTTCATCAGGAATTTAGTTATCTTTTCTCGATCGTATTGTTCCTGCCCCTTATTCAGAACTTGATCCTATTCTCATAGACTTCAATTCCCGAGGGTAATAGAGAGTGGAGACAGCAGGGCTAGGATAAGGCCGATAACACTCGGGCAGATGTGACACTATGTAGGTACTGAGGGAGAAAAGGGCAGAAGAGAAGACAATCAAGAAGCCCGTTCATACAACATTAAGTGGAACTTGTCAGCTGGAAGATAAAAAAAGCATAAGCTGCGTCTCAAGTGTATTTGCTTTCATGATATGGATGGCATGTATTAATTTGATAGCCGTGAGCAGTGGTTGGCCGTGGAAGCACATTGATAGAATATTCAACGATAATAATAAAGTATAACATGCAATGGCACACTTGTGCAATTTATCAAATCCAATACAATTATATACGCACACCTATGTATATATGCAATTCAATCAACTTTTTGAGATACTTCCCTAAAAATCCATTTAAGTAATCATGCATCAGACTTGTTTAATTTATTATGTACAAAGCTGTTGTCTTGAACAAAAAATATGAAGTATTCTGGAATTACCATTTATTAAATAGCCTGTTATAAATACATATACATATAATCTGTTCCAAATATTTTTTAATAATAACATTAAAGCGTATAATATAGAAGAGTTTTTAAATTTGTATATTCACAATTATCTATAAATAAAAATTATTTTAATCTTTAAGTCAGTAAAACAAATTTTAGAAAATAAGATTGGATCTCTGAAATTTCGATGTTAATGTATAAAACATAAATTGTATTTTCCTGTATTCTTGTAAATATAAAATATTTATGAAACTGACCGACTTGAAATCTACCAATATTATTGACTATAATCAAGAAAATATATAAACAACTATTACAAAAAAACTATTCAAAAATTTGACCAAAAAAATAATAATTAATTTGTATATATATATATTTTTTTAAGTCGTTAAATAAATAATTGCACGTATGTAAGATAAATATAATTTAAAATTGACTTGAAAAGTCTTACGGAAAAAGGTAAACAATTAAATATTTATAATAAACCGTCCCTTAAATATATATAAAAATTTAATTATATCTTAACAAATATTTAGACGCATATTGTACGTATAAACTAATAATGATACAATTACGTTTGTACTGTTTTAAAAGTAAAATATATTATATACAATCCAAAACAAGTGGGTATTTAATGTCAATAAAGATGTAATAAATAAAATAAGATGTATTAAAGAATTAGAATTGTTTTCGAACATTTATCAGTTGTATATTACTTTATGTATAAATGTGATTATACGATAAATAAAATCCTGTTTATACATAGTTATGATTAAAATCTATATAAAACTTTATCTGCTAAATTATACGCAGTTTAAATGTAACATTATGACATGTAAAGAGTAGCAAGGTCCAGTCAGTCATACTCACCTCTTCAACCTTGCGGCCATAGACCATGGTATTCTTCTCGGCAGCGATGAGAGAATGGCCACCATTGTGCACGGCGCAGATCACCATGCCCAGAGAGAACATGTCCGCTGCCGGGGATCCCCGTCCATCCAGCTGGACCTCAGGAGCTAGATAGTCCAGGTCCGGTTGGGCCATTTTGGCCACTTTCTTGCTCCAGGGCACCGCTGTGAACTCGTCCTGAAGTTAAAAAGAATTAGGACGAGAACATTGCGGGGGATAAAATAAAGGACCGTCGTAGTTTCAACATGAAAGAATGCATTTAACAAAGAGGTCAATATATCTCAAACGCAAGTGTCAAAACCAAGCGTATGTAACATACGGAAATACTATCGACAGAAACATTAAAGTCGTGACATATATATTTTGATCGCAGTTTCATAAATAATTCATATAACAAATAATCAACTAGTTTTCATAGTAGATTATACTTTTCTGATATAAATATTACATGTTAAGTTTAAAAATTTTGAATCATCGTAATAAATTCTATTTCATATTGTATTTTGTTATTTAATTATATCAATATCTTACAATATAGACAAGAAATTATGCAATATCATGTGTTTCAATATTATTGTAAAAACATAGTATAACATATAAATTATATGATAAACATAATTCGTTTAAAAAGTAGGTAATGATTTTGTTTCATTTAATAAATTTACATTTAGATAATCATAATCACAGACATTTGTTGCTTCACTATAAAACATTCTATTCTCCGAGCTTACGTCTTTGAACTCTACTCAATTTCTATATTTTCTATATTTAGTTTCCCTCAAAATGTGACACTGTACATGATTAAATAGTCGATGAAGTGTGAAAATTTATCGATTATATGATAATGTACTCCCTATCTATAGCATTATTATTCCCAATATATCTTATAATATTAATTCTGAATTGTTTGTTGTATAAGAATATATACGACGAAGGAAAACATACATATAAAGAATCTAGAAAGTCTTGACATATTTTAGAATACTTTCCCGGTTTCAAACAAGACATTTTCTTATATTCATATAGTTTAAATATTTAAACTACAAATTATGCTTCAATATCTTTAAGAAGTACGTATGCACTCATAGTTAAAAAAGGTTGGAAAATAAACAACACATGTGACCAACAAACCCTTGCAAATACGTATATAGTGGCATTCTTGCTATAAGGTTTCATTTTACTTTCCTTCTTAGACTGCAGTAACGTATGACTTAGAATGTAGACAAAATAGGTGAGACATTTGACGTAATTGAAGGGAGAAAAAAGTAAAAAGTGGGAAACAAATTCCAATATTTCTACATGCTTTATACAGCTGAAATTTAGCTATATAAGTATCTTCACTAAAACTACTGTTCCATGAGTATATATACTGATGTTTTAAAATTAAAATTATCTCAACCTCTATATACGATCGATATTTTATAAGTTCTAAGCAAAGTAGAGTCTAATAGCGTTTTACAATGTATTTATAAGGAGTCAATACATTTCAGACGAGGATAGCGCTGATGTGAGCAAACCAACTAGATTTGTAACATGCGTCCGATCTTTCTTTCCAATGCATCATATTGTCACCGCCGGTCTGAGTGAACCGGAATCCAACTAATGAAAAGCGGAACCTCCTTCTGGCACACGGGGACATATCAGATTCAGAGGATCGCTCCTTTCTCTTCATACTCACCCCCCCCCCACCGCCTCCCTTTTTTCTTCACTCGCTTCACTGTCGCTTTTTCTCTCCTCTTGGCGTGGTCAGATCACAGATTGGAAATGAAAAGTCAGGATAATAGTACAGTGGCGATGGCGATGTAAAGTGATATGAATTATATTACTGAAGTTATGATTGCAGCAAAAGAATTGATTTTATGTATATATGTTCACTTGTTAAGGTATAGTCAAATAGTTTATAATATACATACAAGTATTACTTAATACATATACCTCTGAAAATGTGCGACTTTACTTCAAACTGAAATCTATAAATGCTTAGCTTATATATTTCTTTCCTTGAACTGCTTAGTTTTCTTTATAGATCCAAGAGTCGAATAACACAAAGATTGTAATACACTACCTTTCAAAGCAAACTAAAGGAGCAACAGTAATAAGTAAATGTTCAGTAAACCGACATAAAGTTCGGTCAGCGGGTATAAATATCTCATAGATTAGCATGAAGTTAGAGAAACCTCGTAAAGAATGAATAACTGTTGACTGTTGAACTCAAACCAATAAATATACGAAAACATTATAATATATACTACATAGTACGCAATATCAAAAGATGTCAGAAATTTCAAATTATCTGGCAGCAATTTAAATAAATATACTATAAATGCTTTCCAAAAGAACAATCATTAACCAATGACGCTCTTTAGGAATCGTTCATAAGTCCAAAAATCGGAATCGTTTGGCGTTAACATAGAAATTAAGTAGGTCACGTATCTGATTCCCGTGTCCAAATCGAAGAGCGAAAATAAACTTGAATTTATATATCAATGAAATGGTTAGTTTGAGTTTTAAGGAAAATTATTTCCTTCAATATTATTTCCTTTCTTTGTTTATGTAATGTATTTACCAATT
Source organism: Invenusta paracnida (assembly GCA_036023295.1). Lineage (NCBI taxonomy): Eukaryota > Metazoa > Platyhelminthes > Proseriata > Coelogynoporidae > Invenusta > Invenusta paracnida. The sequence goes on along the minus strand of JAYRBW010079028.1, from coordinate 31,691 downwards.
CATTTAAAATATGCAGATTATATTGACTTGTTTTGAAATATGACATTCGTTTTAATGCTTCGTTTTAAATAAAAGACCGACAAAATAATTGTTCATCCCAAAAGTTTAATGATTTCTGACTAAAAGAGCCTTCCTAATATATATATATATATATATACTATAAAGACAGAGAGAGATGAGATTCGTCTAAATGATGACAGTATACAATTAAGCCTGACATTTGAAAACGAATTTGTCGAGCAAGTCATTAGTAGTAAGAGCTATTTTTACACTGATTCATCATTACTAAGAATAAATTTAGTTAGTCGAAGTGAAAAAAACTGAGGTCATATATAGAAAATATTTTAAGTCTTTCATAATATCAATTTACATTTTACTTTGAATATATGTATACATTTCCTTATATAGGCGTAAATAGCGACAATTTTTTAACCGTTCGGATTATTTTCACAAATATCAATACTTTTCATTTTATTTTAAATGATTAATACAAATTAATATGTTTGAGTGTGGCCATACTTTATGTATATAATACTGTATGATATCATATTTAATCAATATAGATTGTTGATGTAAAAATATTCTAAGTTGAAGGAGAAGTAAATAACTACCATCTATAGACAAAGAGTAAACAAAAACATTATTTCTAAAATCAAACTTTTGACAATAATTTCCATTACATGTTTGTTTATATATATGACTCAGAATTCTGTTATGGATAAAGTTCAATGCATTAATTCAAAGATGGTTTTCACTGTGTAAAAGGTTAGTTTTGTAGTCGTCGTGGGATAAGAGCAGATGAAAATATCGACGAAATTTATACGATCAGAAGGCAGCAGGATTAAAAACAAAAAAGGGATCCCAAAGGGACAGAATATAGGACTCCAATCTTATCGGCACAATTTATTTTGGCTTGTGATGTTCCTTCAATCTTCATGGACTCTTTTCTCTTATAAAGAAAATATTTTCCGTCATCTTTGCTTTGATATTGTTGAACTCATATTTCTGCTTTCATATATGCATACTTTATTGACAAGAACGCACGAAGAACGTACGACACAGAAAAACATTTGGAATATTTATCCTTGTGAGACTGCATCTTGAGATGCCTAGTTATTTGTACTGTGTACAAAATATGACTCCTATTTCAGTGCGATAATTTCAGTGATATGTAAACTTCCTAGGGAGTACCTCTGTTTGGAATTTTGAATGTGCTAGAAGTAGCTATAGAAAATGTGGAACTTTTTAAAATAAATTTAGTTTTTCATTTTACGATGAAAACCCGCTTGCGTTAAGATAAATTAAGCTTATATACATTGGTCTTATACCAATGTCATATCGCCATGAAAAAAAAGTTACTTGTAGACTTTTGTAGACTTATTTAGACTATACCGATATTGTATATAAAGAAACGTTTTACAAACAACATTTATATCCCAATAATTTTTGAAATATATTTGTAACCAGCAGTGTGTATATAAATACGTAACTTCTATTTTGACATTTAAAGTCTATATATATATATATTCAATACATTATACAATACAAATTAACCATAAAATATACTAGTCTACAGCATATAAATTTACATAATAGAATTATAAATTGGCTCATTTTTATCTTAGCAATAAAAAGGCCAATTCGTGGATATTCCAGTTACAGAAAATGTAACCTCTCATGTTACACATAGTCTTGTCTTATGTCTAATAGCGATTCTAAAACCACTCAAATTAAATAATATTATTTTCATAGTGTACATCTATCATTAAACAGAGATAAGACAACTCCAAAGTCATAAGGAAAATTAACAATGACAGAAAAGTCAATATTTTGTAATACTAGCGTGGAAGGCATTTCTTGGAAAAAACATTTCTTGTATATACCTAAATGACACATAGCAAAAGATTAGTAGAATATTTACGCAATATGCCGATATTTTCGTTTATGAGCTTTTTTTCTATATATGGTTGTCTGTCATTATACACTTGCAAAACACATGCAAAGACAATAAGATTCATAGAGCCAAAATTACTTATTATAAGTATCAACTTACCGTTACACTTGAGTGATATAAGTGGTTATACATAGGGTGTTATAAAGATGTTTTGAAGTGCATCTCTTTTTAATAAAAGGGCTTCATTTTCTTAATCCTCTGAAGTATTACATATAATATATGAGTAAGAAGAATAAAGGAGATAACGAATAATGTATTTGTACACAGCGTGTAAGAAGATTAAATCTATAAATAACATGAACATTTAGAAAAATAAAATGTCTCATAAATAAACCTACTTTGCGAATTTTATTACAAAATATGCTTAAAACTCAGTTAGCGGTAAATTGGGAGTAGGTATGTATTACAATTAATTCTCTAAAAACTAATAAACTTTCCGCCTCTAAGAGGAAATAATTTCTTCTTCTTTGTTCATAAATATAATGTATATAATGTATATAATTCATGTATATAATGACGATTAAGATAATATTTGCTCATTTTTAGAAATAAATGCTACATTCTAGTTAGAAAACTAGTGATTTATTGATTTATTGATTTAAATTGTTATTGATTAATGATTGCAGGCATAAGTGTCACCTTTCCAGACGATCCTGATCGATGCATGAAGCCCATTCCAGCCAACTTCCAGTGACCCAAACGAGAGATGACGATGGAGCCGGGGTTCACGTTGCCATGGGTGATTTGTTGACTCGAGTGGAGATAGCGTAGACAGTCTGTCAGCTAGATAAAGAAACGAAAAATAAAGTCACATTGATTGATTTAAAAAATGCAATTAAATAGTCTAATAAAATGTTTATTAAATCTATAAACAAAAACATGGAGTAGAGAAAAAGAACATCATATAACAACAAGAAATTTACTAAATCACATTTTTATGTAAATTCATGTAAATCCTTCAGACTGTTCCCCTAAAAATCTAAGTTTTAATTAAATCTCAGATCTTATACTGCAGATAGTAACCATAACTAAATTAAAATTAAAATTGAAATTGAAATTTACTGACAAAATTACATTTTATTCGGACTTAATATTTGTCTTAGATTTCTTTAGAAAATATATATTTCGTATATACATATATATATATATATTATTAATTATAGTGTAAAACCTGTTTTCTATAGATTTCAATTTAAGGTACAAAACGATAGTTATCTGTACAATATAATGTGTCTATTGCATGAAAAGAAAAAGGCGATGAGTGAATAAAAAATAAAAATTGGATTTGGAATTGGAATTATGTAATAACAGGTAGAAAAGATAATCATTTAAATATATGGTAGAAATCGACAATTGTGTCTAATATTAAGCACGTAAAATTGTTTATAATAAATGACTGGAAAACAAATGACTACACAAGTCTGTATTTCTAATTATAAATCAAAACAAATCAAATCAAATATTAAAAGAGAACACAGTGAAACATATTTAATGTCATTTCAATCAGATTATTCTTGTTTTAAGTTCATAAAACTTCTCTTTTTTGTGAATTATAAATTAAAGAAGTTTTTGTGGGCAATTTTAAATATAGAATAATAATCTACACTTAAATAAGGTATTCATACAAAAAAGAAAGAAGTACGGTACATACAGAGCCAACAGAGCATGTTTCTATATTATACGATTCATATTTTTAATATGTCTTATATAGAACATAAATTATGGACGATCATGTCACACCTATTGACATGGCAGTATATTACAGATTGTATGTTCTGTGTAAGAATTAATATATTTGATATGTAGATTGAGGTAACAGAGACAATCCAAGAATGAAATTTGTACGTTTCAGAAGTGTTAACAGCATTGAATTATACAATGGATAAAGGAACGGATAACAATCAATTAATTGTCAAATAAGCTTAGTTAACAGATATATAAAGAAGTCTGTGAGCTGTCCTAAACGTGCTACTTCTCAGAAATATACGTATGACTATAATACACAGTGGATATATTATCCGCTTATAAGTATCAAAAAAATTAAAAATTGTATTTTATAAAGTTCATTATTTTCAATATATACATACAAAATATGTTTATTCTATATTATAAATATAATAGCAACATACCTGTTAACATACTGAAATATATAAAATAATCTACATATAATTAATTATAATTAAATATATGTATTAATATACATATATTAAAATTATTTTGTTGGGTAATATTGCTTTGACTTATAATTGAAACTTTGAGAATATTTGAACTAATTACATTTAATAAAAAAAACATTCTGCATAATTGTTCATGATTTCAAAATATATTTTACGCGCGATTTTACAAAATCCGCCATATACTATACAGCAATTAAAGGTTAAATCAATAATATATCAATTACATGAATAAATTGTAAATAAATCTAACAATTTCAGCCAACTATATTAAAGTGAATATAACAATTTATCAGTGTTTATGGCGTTCCTATCGGCCTAACCACAAAATCTTTTCATTTTAAACTAAAATTAAGCGAATAAAACTATAACAATGAGTTACATACTATATATATATATACATTTATTATATATTATTAACATTATTTTCCCACTTGTTTAAATTGTTCTCCAAATTCAGCAACAACAGGTATATATATAAAGAAAAAGCAAACAGGATCTTTGAAATCATTGTTTGTATATTGGCGGTTTATGCGTCTAACAGGCTCTAGACTCAACGAAAGAGACGACGAAAGAAGAAGTTAGTGATGCATACGATTTCTGTTTTAACTCACCTGATAAATTCCGTGTTTGATCTCCAATTCTGTTAGTTTCTTCTCCTGAAGTCAGAGCAAGAAAGGAGGAAGGAAGGAAGGAAGGAAAACACAGGCAGGAGAGCAATTAAAGAGAATATATGATACCACAAGCAAAAAACATTAAGCCATTGATGTAATGTTATGTCACATCGATAAATAGTATAAAGTAATAAAAATATACTATTTCAATAAAAAAAGGTTAAATTATTGGTTTTTGTTGTCGAAAAATATCAAATAGGTATATATTAAAAGAATTGTTTTAAGCGCTTTATATAATATTGAAATAAACTATATAAAATGTGTCAACGAGTGATACCAAATATGTGAACACTCTTTCGTACCCATTTCGAAACCCAAATGATGCACCAAATGATGAAACAATTACAAAAATCAGTAGTAATAGCATCTTGGTGTCTAAAAGGATTAAAGGGAAATACAGTCACCGTAAAATAGATATACAATGCAATAAAGGAAAATTGAATAACGGTTGATCGAGTTAACGAATTATATTAATATGGATAGTATTTACGAAATCAAGTTTAAGATTTATTTAATTTGTATATTTCTTAAGATATACATATTTAACAACGAATTATTATAACGTTATATTCTATAAATTCTGCAAAATAAGTTATTGAGTAAATTTAATTTGGAATACTCATAGAACAACTGAAAAAAATAATTTTCTCTCTACTTACAATGTGTTTTTAACGTTAATAACGCACACATGAATAACATGTTATAACTAAAAATAAATCAACATTTTTATTCTATAATATCGTACTTTTAATCTAGAATTACACATTCTGGGGTTTAGTGTCATTTTGTATTTCTTATGTTTTGTCTTTTGAGATTAATAATTCACCAATGATCAGATAGAAGTAAACCATAGAATTTACATTATTAAAATAAGCATAGTATGTAAATTTAATACTACTTTTCTCTGTGGCAATATGTTGACAAAATATTAATGATTTTATTTATTTAGAAATTAGAATTTACTGTTCTGTACAGAGGACTGATAAATAAAGCTCGACTATATTCTTCAAAAGCATAATAATGTTCAGTAAAATAACAATACAACACTTCGTAGACGTATTTATCTCATGCATATTTATCTTTAATGTGAAAAGAGCTATTATTCAAGGTATTCTTTATGAATAATTCAGTTTTAAACATATTGTTATATAACGTTATTAAACGCAAGAATACACTGTAAAATTATGGCCAAAATAAAATTTTAAAATTTCCACTATAAAACATAGCAACTGTACATTAGCAATTGTGTTTTGGTAAGATTACTTATGTTAATCTTATATATATGTATAGAATTTATCAAAGTAATTGCCTAGTTTAACTAATTTAAACTTCTAAATTGTAAGTTCAAATTGAAGTTTCAAATGAGGTAGAAAAATAAAAAATATAATATCTAACATTATTGTGGTTTACATTAATGCTTACATTTAGGTTTTATAATTACACCTACTTATTTTCAGCTCTTGTGTGAATTTAGAGTAAATATAAAACTGTACTAATATTAAACGGCCATAAAAATACATTTGGTGTAATACAGCTATAATTAAATTAATATCAATATAATGTGCCAATTAACTATATTATGATTTAGTAAGCCATAAGTATGAATTGTAATGTATAACATTTTATTATTTATATTTACACTCATACAACCAAAAAGCCAAATAAATCAATAAATCACGTGATATACTTTGATTTCGAAAGAGCCAGGCCCCATAAGTCGCTCGTGATTTCCCAAAACGTTGGCCAGGCTTCCCAGAACAGGTTCCGTAGCGAAAGCAAGAGACTCACTGAAGGGGTGATTGGGTGGGATACAAATGACGTCATTAAAAGAGAAGATGAATATTTTCTCATATGGGATGTACGTATAACTATTATCTAGTAATCAAGGCTTTCACTGTGAATTTCAATGACTTGCTCGGCAGTCGCCAAACTTGCTTTCCTTCATCTATGAGTAAGCATGTAAAAATCGATACCGATCAATCAACATTCAGAAATATCAAAATTGATAGAGATATATCACCAGCTTTATCTAGAGGTTATATAATTAAACATCTTATTTCATATTTTTTAAATGATTGAACCATGTTTACTGGAGACATTATGAAGATCATAACAGTTATAAGTCCGTTTTCGATAGCTACCTCAATAATCTGAATATAACGAGTTTTAGGCGACTATAAGTGCAAATTTACCGTCTATTATAAACTATTGGCGGTTTATCTTATGTTACCGAGATTGACAATTATAGAAAAGTGTGATTTTGCAGAATACCAGTCAAGATATATAATCTGATGTCTAAGCATGTCACTTAGTTCTTTAAATTTGTAATCAGTGTAATTTGTAATATGTGCAATGTAATTTGTAATTACACCTCTACCTATAAAAAGAAAAAGTCCAAGTAGCATTATTTTTGATCCAATGGAAATAAAAAATTTGTAATTTTATTATATAACAAAAATAATATTATTTGACAATAATAACATTCCTTGAATTTTCTATAGGTTACCCAGAACCATGTGTAAGCAATTATACAATTAATACTGGAAGTTCGTAATATCAACAAAATATGGTAATGCATGCTGATTATATATGTTAAGTACTATAAGTTTTTTTTAAATATAAATTAAAGACGATCTCAGAGTAGACATTAATATTATTATTTAATGTAATGCTGTGATTGATTATATTAATATTAATACGCTCTGGTATTGCTTCCAATTTAGAACACAACTTCCTCATATTCAGTTTATACCTATCATACATCTATATTGGCATAATGCATTGCAAGTATATCTCTTCTTTTTTTTACAAAAAAAGTGATGTCATCATTGCAATCTAATAAATAAATTAAATTAGACTGGCGCGTCTTTAAGCTATATTTACATTATCGGAATAGGTATGTTGTATTCTTAAATGTTATTTCTATTGATTTAAATACATACTCTTTTAAAGTGTTTCTTGAGGAAAATATATTAAATGTAGATTTAAATCTGCCAACAGTAACTAGAAGAGATTATATTCAAATATTATAATATTAGTAGTAGATTGAAAAAATATATAGATACAAATGTCAATATATTATAAGAAAATCAAAGAAGAAGTAAATGGAGCAAAAGTATAACAATAATATTATTAATAAAGTAATAAAAATTTATTATTTAATATTGTTAATAATATTACGCTAACGGATTTTGTAAATCTCATATAAATCATTTGTACAAAACAAAAGTTTGAAGTATGTATTTTAAAATGTTCATAAATTCACTGTCTACGTCTTTCATACGCCTACAGCAAATACTTTTATCCTATTTCGAAAGATTACTTATATTTCATATGGAACTGGATGCGTAATTATTTGATTAACACTGACAGAATAATAAAGATAGTCGAATATGAGTAAAAGAAAGATATCATGTTATCAAGTTATGTATAATCCTATTAAGTCTAATTATGCAAACACAAAATAACAACAACAAAAAATATAGACTCAAAGCCTATACTAACAAAAAAGAAACATTAAACTAACTTAACATTATCTTCTAGTAAACAAATGCAAATTTGCATACAAACATTTTCGTTACGATAACGTGATAATGAGCTGTCCTTAACTGATACAAATAGGCTTATTGTACCTATATGTAATATTAAAAATGAACTATAATTAATCTTTTTCCTGATTACCTTCGTGGCTACCAATAAGAAAAATGGTTTTCCATAAATATAATAAACATAAAACCAATCATATAACGCGCACATTACATAATTTGATATAACTTTACAAGGAAAGTCTGCTTATCTGCTTTTTACAAAACGTTATTGATAAGAAAGACAATTAAACAGAAACTCAGAAATTCAAACATTTTCTTTCATTTTCTTTCATTTACATGATTCCGAAAATAGATGATTTTTATTCATTTATTATATTATATTAACATTTAAGTATATACCAAGACTTACTTTTCATCAAACAATACTTAAATTTAGTTTCTCACAAAATAAGATTTCAGACAATCCAGTTAGAACCAATTTGTATTTTAATAGTTTTATATATTCAATAAAAATACGTATGCCTAATTAGATAATTTTGACATTTTTAATTAAAACTGACATTTAATATTTAACAAATTGAAACATTTGACTCCTGTTCGGAATAAAATTTCTCTATTTTACCATTATAAATATATTAAAAAAATGATTTACACATTTTTCTTCAAAATATAAATTTGATGAAATGCTGGTAGTATATATATTTTTAGTTTCAGGAGCAACAATAGTTGAAATATATTTTTTATAACGCTAATATTCATCGTACAGAATTTTCAGTAAAAATATGTCAATTTCTAAAAATTTCCATAGATTTCATAATATACGTACATAAATCTGCAAATTTCAATTAAAAAACTCAATTTAAAACTCAATTAAACCCCTTTTTATAACTTTTACATTTTAAGCCAGATATTTTTTTGAAGAACATTAAATTGCGAGTCTAGATTCCCAGCTTCAGCTATGTCATAAAAATGTACTTACAGTAATAAACAAGAAAGCAGAGCGTAATAATTAGTTTAAACAATTAATAGTTTTGCTTTCTTTTATTATATGGATAAGAGAACCAACGCAGGTCGAAGTTTCCCATGGAGACTCATGTTATTACTTAGCTGTTACTACATTCATTAGCTTTACTCCACTTAGTTTTGTTTATGTCATTAGTTTGGAGTCCGAAATTTAAATGAGTCTAAAATTCCACCAAATTACTTGTTTATGTGTGGATAAGGACTAATGTAGAGGATGCCATAGTTACAACACTATTTAGTATTTTCTACTTTTTTAGTGCACTTTAATATACTTGTAACAATGTAATTTTGAAGTAATTTATATTTTATATTAAACCCATAAATTAACAAATATTAGCCTATAGTGATATATTTAAAAAAAAATAGACAAAAAACTATAACAAAAACTTCATTTCTATAAATAAAATGTCCATGCAAATATTTTGTCACCTTTAATCAATGCTGACAATTATAGCGTAAGAAGGCGTATAAGTGCACTACGTGCATAACATTAAGAAGGGCAATGATCAAAATCTATATTTTTTAATTAACTTCTTGAAAAAGGAAACCTAATAGTTGCCTTATTTAATCCAAATACACATGAAGTGAATCACAACGAATTTTTTTAAAGAAACATATAAAAAATTAGAGCAAAGTTTTTTATCCGAATAAATGCAACTTTAATAGAAAAATAAGGTAACTAGTAGAATGCTATTGAAGCAAATCAAGCCTCAAAACAAGTTGTATAGCTTTGTCTGATTTAATATGTATTTCAATGTGCTATTATATGTTTAGATATTTAACATGATTTTATATGTAAATAATTATACATACGTGGTTAGTAAAACAATAATCCCAATATAATAGCCTTGTAATACGACCAAAAAGAGGAAATGCCATTTTCTGGGTCGTTTATAATTTATTAGATATGTTCCGACTATAGCTGTAGATCCTTTGCGTAAATACAACCAAAACATAGATATAGTAATGTGATCGGGTACTGTATCTCTCTCTCTCTCTACTTCATTTCATCTTTGATGTTATCTAGATATTTGTAATTACATTCTTCCTTTCTCTTATTCTTATTACTTGTGTTCACATTACTCTATATTTCCTTTGTGGTTATATTTATTATTATTAATTTACCGACGATGATCTACTATGGTTGAAACATGTCAGACTAATAAATTATAATCTATACTCAAAAAATATTTCTTTTGTATTTTTTAATATAACAATTTACATAATAATAAATATATAATAATCATAAAGACAAAACAGGTTGTACCAATTGCTTTAAGGGACCATATGCATTTTAAAAGTGTGAATTTTGAGAAGTTTCAATATAGAAGAATCTATAATATCACAGAAATCGTTAAGAAAACGGAATTCCCAATAAGACACTATATATATATGGTCCACAAATAATGAATCCCCCTTTATATAACGGTATTTGCAGACTTAACAATGTAAAGTAAGACTTTATGCATGAAATTGGACAGACTGATATAATAATCTTATTATGTCGGTAAAATAATCGCCAACCAAATAGTAATCTATTAAACATAGCTATTATATAATTTTAATAAATACGCTTTGAACGATAACTTCAATAATTCATATCTTGTTATTCACTTAAGTCAGCACACTATCATCGGGTCGTTTTGGGGCACTTAAATGTCTACCCAAATAGTTTCTGTAGAGTATCTTAAAAATAGCATTTTTAAAAAAGCAAACAATAATATTTAGTTCAATTGAATTTCAATTGATATTATATAAAATAATAATTTAATTAAAAGTAGCAATTTTTGTACATGACCATCTTAAAATAAGATTAATAGCTAATACTCCCATAATGTTATAGGACTTGTCAAATATAAACCATTTAAATCGATAATCTCTTCATGACAAGCAACTTGATTTTTTTAGAGTTGACGTTCCATAATGTCACGATTAAAATTGTTTCAAGTAAGAGAGCAGTTACAAATGTTTGAGTTTTTTCTCTGCTCGTTAAAACCGTGTATAGTCTTTCCAATTCCAATTTGCAAAAAATAAATCTGCAGTAATTTAATATTTCTAAATTATCGTTTAGCGATATAGAAACCCTGTTTTTCCAGACACCCTACATTTATAAATCTTGGCTTACAAAATAATATTTTAAAAATTCAAAATCCAAAACGCAAAATAAAATGAAATGAAAAATTTAACGCTGTTAAGTTAAGATATCCTCGAGTATGTAGGAATAAGGCCAAACTTTGGATATTTAGCTAAAGGTAAATCGAGGTATATACATACACATCCAGGTGGATATTATAATCCCAAAAACCAAACGATCAATAGATTTAACTGTAAATTATTTGCATAAATGTTTTACATAAAATAATATCACCAGTACCCACCATATTTTGTCACTTTTATATCAAATAACTAGAATGTTTTGGATTTTATGGATCAATATATTTTCGAGAAATTATCGTCTCAGAACGAAACTATGTCACAACATGTATAACATATGTGTTTCGATATATTGTGGTCAGTATCATATTTTAAAGTTAATCAAATCAAATCAATTCTAATTCCTGTTCTACTCTTGAATCTGCTTCTTAAGTTTCTAATATGAATCAATATCGCATCAGTATAGTAAAGTACATGCACAATATAGAATCTAAGAAATCGATATTCAGTCTTTTTGGAGGCAGTATAAATTTTCTCCTGTATAAATCATATTCAACTTTTGCATAAAATTCATCACTAAATAATTCGTCTCTTTTTTATTAGAAACAATGATTGCATAGCATTCTGAGATGCAATAGATTTCCATACATTTTTTACATTATATAATATACCTATACATATATTAATAGATAAGTACTTTAATGTTTTTAATAAATTTCTACCTGTTTATAATATGTGCTTTTTTCATCCATAGAAATGTCATATATACAATTAAAAACTTCAGATGTTCTTAAAATATAATGCATAAAAAAGTTGAGTAAACTATAATTATAATTAATCATTTTTATGCTCCTAGATATAGGGTATGATTCAACCTAAATTTATAAATACACATTAAAATATTCATTTACTATATAGTCAAAATAAACGAGTTGAATAATTAAGTAGGTATCTGTAATTGAGTTTCACAAATATACGGATCAACTTTTAAATATATTTTCATTAGTTTAGGCATAGTTTGTATATACTATAAAACTATTAAATATGCCTACTTGGTAGACATACATTTTTCATTTAATACATGAATTATTACATATTACAAGATGTAATCGTATATATAATCGTATAATACAAACAAATATAATTATGTTTTAAGTCTTAAAAAAGTCTTATTATGCAGATTCTAACTTTAAATTTTATTTCTTTAAATGTATTAAATTAAACATATAACTATGAAACAGTATCACTATTTTAAGATAAAACATGATTTATGAGCTGGTTATTGTGCTCATAAATATATCCTCAGTAGGAAAATAAAAATATCGTTTTAGGTATCATTATCCATTAGCATATGTAGTTAAGGCTCCATTGATTCAAAGGTAGCTTCAAAATTGATAATTTCAAAAATAGAAAGAGCAAGCAAATAATATGAAATCCATCTTTCCCTCCAAACATAACTTAAGTTTACTGAACTCTCCTTGCTAATAATAAATGAGAATGAGTTAATTAAAAAGTTAAGAGGTATTGTTTTACAAAAAATGATAGAGAGCGAGAGGTGCACTCCAGTAATCCAGTGTTCTTCAATACAACAGTGTGGACTTGTTGACAGTGAATAATGGAAACCCATTGGAAGATAGATGATAACACAGAAGAGACTCAGGAAATTATTGAAAAATAAAATTTGATTTGAGTTTATGGTTCAGCAAAAAACAAACGCCAATGTTCTTTTCTCAAATATATTATGGATGTGTACACAGGCGAAGCGGTCATTCCTCAAATTAACTTTATCTTAATACCAGAAAGTGTTGAGTGTGGGTAGGGAGACACAGAAGGGGGTAGGTGAAATAGAGGATATCTGAAAGGCAAATGTCTTCAAAAATCGTGTTACCCAGTTTCAGTTTCTAAATGACGACATCAATTTCTAGTTATGACAAGGTTACTTGTGTTAAATGTAAAAGGTTACATTTGATTTAGCTCCAGTGTAGTGTACACTGAATGAATTAGAACGCTGTGTTATCTAACACAAAAAATACTTTAATTAAAATTGGTAAGTATTTCTTTTTATATATAAGAAATGTAGGTATTCTATTGTACTTTAAAACCTCTAAATACAAACGTTCTGGAATGAAAAAGAAAACACTTCTGTTTTGTGACTTAACATTTTTATACTGCACATAATATCTATAAGAGACATTAAATTTTAATTTAACTATATATAATAAGGATTAATTATTCTTGCGTGAACAATTTTAGTTTAGATATTATTGTTTTAAAGTAGTTGGCCATAAAGGTAAAACAGAAATTAAAAAAGTACTTTAGGCATCAAAATCGGAGTCTAAACTGTTTTCATTAAAATACGGTTAAGAATTTATTTAAAAATACAAACCCTCATTTCATAAATATTTTTAATGTTAAATGAGATAAAATAATTTGCATAGAAATCAATGTTAATTTATAATGTACAATATATTAAAGAAGTAATTCTCGTTGCTATAATAACTTAAATATATTAAAAATTCATCTGAAATGCTGATGCATGTGCTATAATAATATTCAGATTAACTAAAAAAGACTATAAGTATCTTACTGTATCTACAATGAAAAATGTATATTAGGTACTAACTTGAAAAATATTATGTACACAAAACTGCAATTTGACAGAGAAATAATTGACAATTTGTTTTATTACAACACGAGTAAATCTGAGTAAAAAACATATTATCTGGATTATTCCCCGATAAATTATAGTAAACCGATTAGCAATACGCAATTAATTGTATCACAAATTCACGTTAACAATTTTATATATAATATACATATATAGGAACCTTATTTATTTTATTTCCAAACCCAGTTTTAATATTTAAACTGTGTTCGTATTATTTTAGCCGTATAAAATATAGATAAGATACAAATTTAGAATGCTAGGATTTTTTTATTTTTTGGAAAACCATAAAACTTCATAATTTTAAATATGAATATAAAACAGGATAAATATGGATTATTTTAGATTTAAAGGAATTGGAATCACATTTCTAAACATCAGATTTGAGAATTCTTCTAAATACGTTTTTGAGTAATTTCAAAACAAATACGCAATATTCCGAAAGGTCAGAGACTTATGGGACAATTTCTAGTTACAATCAAATTTTAAGTAGCAATATAATGATAGTATAGGCTATATAGAGTTTGTTGACACTAAAATATGCGACAAGACCATCTTCCAGCATTTGAAGTAGGGAAAATGAGTTTGCTGATCACGTAAAAAGATGTCTTCGTGTAATAACAAAATAAAAGGATTTAAGATATCCTGGTGAGTGAAATTGTGAGAACTTTCTGTGTCCATTGCACTAACGACATGTAGAGCAAGGGAACCAATCTGCGCATAAAATGCATCTTCATTTTCTAGGTACTGCGGAGATGGACTCTAGAAATATACACATGTAAGAGTAGCTATCCCCGGGGGAAATACACGAGGAACGTAGATAATTAGTCATAGTCAGAGGAAGAGAATAGAGATTAGGTGAGTAAAATAATTTGGAATGTGTAGACATATAACATGTAAGTTACTGATATTTTATATATATAAAGATAGCTCTCATAAATACGCGCAGCATGCATGTGTTACAAGCTTGGTATTTAATGTATGCAATGAGAATAAGATACACTAAATAGTTTATATATAACAAATATGTTTCGAATCAATATATATTTCTAAATAAATCAAGTACCATTATTAAAAATTTAGTATAGAGTTTTGTTTTTTCACAATTTTACTATGATTTCATTGTAATAGGGTTTGATCATTGGCTACATAATAATAAAATTTCATATATTTATTTACCATTAATTTGAAATATATAACGATTATTTTATACTTTTAAAAGTTCTAATGATGATGCAAATTAATTTGTATTATGATTTAGTTTTATGTAGGATTATGAAAATTATTACCAAATACTAATATTTTTACATTTAGATATAAGTTAATGTGAACAATATTGACATAATAATAATCTTAATTATTAGTTATCAAATGTTATTTATAAAAAAATACAAATTTTGTAAAAAAAAGTTGTTAATTATACATTATAAAAATTAAACTGTTCATATATATTTATACACTAAGACAACTAAAGACAACTATGCATAGATTAAAACATAACTCTTTTTTATTTAGCAGAGCACTCACAATCGTATTTGTATATAACTATTATAACTCATGTAATCAAATGAGTCTATTACAAACTTATTGTTAAACAGCTAGCTTATTAAAACAAAACGAATTTAATTGTTTATTAATTTCTGTATATTAATAGCGATATTGATTTCGACACAAGTAACTGATCAGATTACAAAATGTAAAAAAATATTGCTATAGAAATTGTTTAAATAATATTTCAGTTTTACTTCTACACTTTATTGTCATGAAATATTAACATCCTATAAACTTGAAATATTTCACCAATAATGCCTTTCAGTAATACGCAGCCTTATATATGTATAAAATAACATCCAAATAGACTAATTAATACGCTATAGAAAGTTGAGATTATTTTTTATAATTAATAAACAAAGTTTGAAAACCATATATGTGAAAAATAACATAAAATGTATCAAATGTTAAATTATGCACATCACTGAAATTATTAATTGTAATATATTTATAAAAGCAAAAATATGCGTATGTGGATTAAGAAAAAATAAATAATTACCATTATTGTATCTATATCTGCAAATTTATTTACCATTTACCAATAGTTACCATGCAGAAATGTTGTTTTATTAAATTAGAAATTCTGTGAAAGGCTTTGAAAAAGTAATTAATAATGATATCGTATTTTCTTTAGCTCTATTGTTAAAAATCATATATTTGATATATTTCACAAAATATTGTGATGCATACTTATCTTTATATAGATACACTTTTAACTTATGCTGAAAATACTGATATTATATGCAACTTATCTGTGATTTTTAAAGCATAAATACAAATCACAAAATTTGAATAAAAGGACACAAATAGCAAATAATTCTTTCATATAAATGTAAACGAAGAGTACAAATACGATTTTTCGCATACTAAAAGCCTGAACGTTAAATAGCTTAAAATATCTTTTTTAATGAGAATATAATATTATACCTATACTTATAAAATTGCTTAATTAGTAAGACAAAATAACAAACAGTAAATATAATCCATTATTTACTTAATAGTACTTTATACACTATACCTTATGATATTTTTTGTAACGTTAGATAAAATGAAGGTTATACATTAAAACATCATAGTTTTGTCGTTTTCACGGAATAGTATTGATTAATTTCATAAACCACCTTAAAAAATATGCTTTATCTGCGATGCATGCAGCATACATCAGTACAATATATTACTTTCAATATAATTATACAGACAACAAATAGAACATTTAATTTTGCTAGTTTGATTGACACATGAATCGCTAGTCTAGATATTTACAACCAAATGAATAAGCATTCTGCTCACCTGTCTATCAAAATAAAATGAATTAATGTATTGGGAATAAACTATATTATTATCACGTTTGAAAGTTATCTACACTAAAGAAAGTTGCAGACGTTTGTGTGGCAATACATGTCCTTAAAATAACATCTTTCTCACATTATATATTTTACATATAAATAATTATTTTATGTATTATACAGATATAATTATGATACAGATTTTGAAAGTCATCAATTCAAATGATAATGTCAATATACATGTAATACGTGATTTTAAACTGTTGTGAAATATTATTTTAACATTGTCTTGTGGTGCTTCTTTAGGTATACGCATTAACAAATTATCTATTTAATAGCTAAAAAATGCGATGTGAGAGCCATTGTCTTACAATTGTTTTAGAAAAATGACAGCTGTTTTCATCGATTGTTTTAAATAAAATATGCAATATAAGTTAGATAGAATGAAATAAATAATATGAACTCGATATTTAAGAAAAATAGTTATTAACATATATATATGAATATACGAAATTTTAAAAATATGCCAAACAATAATTAGCTACTTTGAAAAAGTAAAACTATAAATAGATATATATATATATTTCAATAACATCTATTAATTAGATTACTTAATAATTAATTCAACAGTTCAACAAATGAAAAAGTTCATAGAGGATGGAATTTAGACACTTGATATCGCATATCGTCAGAAAGTTTGTCAGTCTGTACCTACAGCAGACACCAGCTCTGTGAACAATTTAAAAAACATGACATTGCTGTTTAATAGACGCTGTATTTTTGTATATGGTCGTCATTTATTCATTTTCTATATTTAACCTGTATCTATCCACATCAAATGAATAATATTTTACTATTAAAAGCAGTTGCAATGTCCGTCTAATATAAGTTTCCAATTTTAAAAGATTTACTTGCTTTAAATCGGATGTTATACTTAAAATTCACCCTATATATATATATATACGTATAAATGTTATATTTCTCTTTTAACAAATAAAACTGAATAGTAATAATGAAAAATAACACTTAAGAATAATGCAAAAGGAAACGCTTTCATGATAAACTACCATAAAGCTCATTCAATTGAAGAATATTATGTTTCTTTGAATAATGTTAGAGTAACAGTAGTGCACAGCTTTGTGAGAAGGCAGCGCTACTCTTATTACACAGTAAATCAGCATGAAGAAAGTCGTATCAGGAGAGCGAAAATTCATTAAACACAAATTTGGTGATATCTCGATCCGAAGGAGCACCGAAACGACAACTAAATATATCCTCAGTTCTGCTGGTTTTTGTGTACAGATATGGCGCAAGTTAGGCTAGAGATCTTTGCCGACAATAATATCGTATTTGATCGGATGGAGTTGACAGAATTAATTAAAGAAAAACGCTCTGACAACCGCAGCCTGCAGGAACAGGTGTAAGCCGGGCAATCGATAAACTAACAACATTGACAGTCTGTGTGACCAGGGCAACCATGTCAGGGTGTGTTTCTGACTTCCGAGTTGCGTTTTCCATTATCCAATTATTTGTGTATAATGGCCTTTGCGCTTTGCCGGTATTTTTTATCCCAAAAATATTTATAAAAATCCAAATTAACTTGATTAAATTTTATTGTTCACAATCTTTTTTAAAACAGTGCTTTAATAATTGATTTGTTTGTTGTTTTATTTTTATTAATAAATTTATACAAATTTTCACAGAATAGATATTAAAAACTATTAATTGGTCTAATTGACGAATAAATTATCTAATAAAACCTTAATGTCTAACTGTTTTACACGAGTAAAACAGTAATTTTATTTAAATTCATAAAATTTAAATAGTCGCTTAATAAAACTATATAACAATGCGAGAACTAACTTAAAATTTTAATAAATATTAATTATTTCAATTGGAAATTCCAAGTGTAGCTTGAAAGAAAAATTCAAACCACAATAATCCTAAACAAAAGAAGGAAAAAACAGTCTAAGATTTAAAATTTAAGAAATCCCATTAGACCAAAAATTAATCTTGTTCGTATATTAAATAGTTCAAACACGCACATGTAACATAAGTCTAAAAATGAATAAAAATGTATCGAAATTATAACATCATTAAATTTTAATAATTAAACTATGCATGCACGATAGAAACAAATTTCTCTACGCAATTAGTTAAGATACATAAAGACGAACACTACAGATGCCAAGCCCTTGTGAAATAGTTGCCTTTGTTTTATTTGGAGTAAAAAATTATAAAGAAATGGCTAATTGTTTTCACGCAACTGAATAATAGGTATATACTTGATGTCTTAAATAACACCTCAATTGCAAAATAAATTTCTTTGTAAACAATATTTCATTTTGCATTTAAGGTATTAGGAACATTTTCGGTAGATTAAAAATGAATTTAAAAATTATTTTATGACATATACATTTTATGTATTTTTATATATTTAAATGTTCAGTGTATTTTTTCAGAAACAAACAAAAATTTCCCTAGAGTCAAAAAAAACCGAAGTTCAGTGTAAAGGTGAAAATCAATGTCTTTGTCCAATTTCTTATCACATTTATTTCTCCTAAATTTATTCCTTCCTGTTATAAAGAAAACACAAAAGCAGCAGAAAATTTGAAGCCGTGTAGTAACTCCCATAAAGCCATCTACAACAGCAATGTTTTTGACAATAAATCTCATGCTAAGTTGGAATAAGAATGTCTTCGTACAAGTAAAATTATAGTTTAGTTTTAAAGTTCACCAAACTGAAATTATCACATTTCTCCAGCATGTATATTTTTGTACTTAAATTTTGAAATAAAAGTTGAGTAATTTTACAGGACACGTTTTCTGAACATACTTTATCAACTGAAAGTATGTGGACCATATTATAGTGGGGAGAATACAGTTAGAAAGTAAGAAGAATGAAGAATGACTGTTAGTGAGCAAATGAATAAAAAAAGGTCACTTTTATCATTGAAATTCAATGACGCTGTTTTGTAACTCAAAGGTAACCCAATATGCAAGAATAACGAATGTAGACCTTTTCTTTAAATCAGACTATACAGCATTCACACTTCTCTCATGTACAGTCTATTATAATAAAATTGTAAAGAATCTAAATATTTATTTGCTAGATAAGTGGTTTGTTTATCAAAATAAACTTACATGTGTTTAGTAATTTTCTGATTTAAAACAAATAATTTCTCCAACAAAGTAAATAGCATAAACGATTTCATCTAGTAAGTCACAACGTTATCCATGCATTTTAGAAAGACATAAAACAATAATTTTCGTACATGCAAGTAATGCCTAATAGTTCAAAACAAATGAAAATTAGTTTCAAATAATAAAAACAGTTCGCTTATTATTTTCATCTATAGTTAATTTTAATACAATTAGTAATTACTTTAAACGAGATTTAGAAATATTTTATTATAATAATTGTATGCAATTTATTGCAGTAGTACATTTAATATATTTTCTCTATAAAATAATTATTTTAAATTGAATATTGTTTTTATTGTACATATATGTGCAATATGTAGCATAATTATGTATTATTGAATTTTGTAATTAATTAAATATCCAAGTATAGATTTTCTAAATGTTTACTAAATTTGATATCCGCTTAATCTCTAAACATAATGCTAATTAATTTATATATATAAATTTACGTATTATGTATATGTATTACACACTGATAAATTCGTTACATGCTCCTCATTTTTTCACATTTTTAGGAATGCAATTTTTTCTGATGTTATAGGTAAAAATAGTGTTTCTTTTAATATTTTTTCATTTACTCTTTCTTCATTAGTTTACCTATAAAAGTCAAAGCAAAATATTTTATTTTTTATCCGTAATACAATAAGATATTATTGATATTTAAATGAATAGAATTTTATATTCTACAAAAAAATGCGTCCATATTTAAATTTATAAAGGAATAGATTAATCAGGCACCAGAATATCAGATAGATCAAAGTTGTCTCAAAAGATGACGATATGCTAACAAAGAAGAGTGTGAAAGAAACTTGGAAAGAAAATTTTAAATCAAGCAAAATGATTTTATACGAAGGAAAGGGAAACACAGGAACTTAAATTTCCCAAATTGTAAACTGGAAGTATTACATATTTTCACTGTAAACACATGTGTACATAATAGTTTCTCGCCTCAGAGAAGTGAAAGATGATATTGTGATCATAAGAAAACAATGAAAATAATTTAAATAGCAGTCAGAATATGATAATTACGTCGAAGCTGCATAACAAACCAAATACAAGAATTTTGAATGATTTGCAAATTTTAAATGTGATGACGCGTACAACCAGGATACAGGGAGTTGCGATGGTCAAGATGGCAAATATTCGTCCATTATAGTTTAACAAGGTGGCGAGCACACTGTCAGGCTGGTTAGATATAGATACCAGCTCATCAAAGACGACAAAAAGTGTTGATGTCATGGCGAGGACCACGCAGATACGAATGTTAGTCTTCGCAGGATTCATTTTTGAGCGATTTGAAGAAAACCAATCAAATAAATTAGTATCACAAGTATAAATAGCGCACCAATTTTATTGAAGTTAAGAGGATCACAAGCAATGTAAAGAATAGTGTCATCTGCATACATTACTTTTTGTGGTTATATCCATAGGATTGAATGATAGTCGACATAAGCGAGGTGAAGAGTGGTGTCATCTGCATACATGTTGTGGTTATATTCATAGGATTGAATGATAGTCGACATAAGCGAGGTGAAGAGTGGTGTCATCTGCATACATGTTGTGTTATATCCATAGGATTGAATGATAGCCGACATAAGCGAGGTGAAGAATGGTGTCATCTGCATACATGTTGTGGTTATATCCATAGGATTGAATGATAATCGACATAAGCGAGGTGAAGAGTGGTGTCATCTGCATACTTGTTGTAGTTATATCCATAGGATTGAATGATAGCCGACATAAGCGAGGTGAAGAGTGGTGTCATCTGCACACATGTTGTGGTTATATCCATAGGATTGAATAATAGCCGACATAAGCGAGGTGAAGAGTGGTGTCATCTGCATACATGTTGTGGTTATATTCATAGGATTGAATAATAGCCGACATAAGCGAGGTGAAGAGTGGTGTCATCTGCATACATGTTGTGGTTATATCCATAGGATTGAATGATAGCCGACATAAGCGAGATGAAGAGTGGTGTCATCTGCATACATGTTGTGGTTATATTCATAGGATTGAATGATAATCAACATAAGCGAGGTGAAGAGTGGTGTCATCTGCATACTTGTTGTGGTTATATCCATAGGATTGAATGATAGCCGACATAAGCGAGGTGAAGAGTGGCGTCATCTGCATACATGTTGTGGTTATATTCATAGGATTGAATGATAGCCGACATAAGCGAGGTGAAGAGTGGTGTCATCTGCATACTTGTTGTGGTTATATTCATAGGATTGAATGATAGCCGACATAAGCGAGGTGAAGAGAGTGTAGA
Source organism: Invenusta paracnida (assembly GCA_036023295.1). Taxonomy (NCBI): domain Eukaryota; kingdom Metazoa; phylum Platyhelminthes; order Proseriata; family Coelogynoporidae; genus Invenusta; species Invenusta paracnida. The sequence continues at coordinate 9,183 of JAYRBW010079028.1, read as the reverse complement.
GAGCATGGGCCCTAAAATTAAGTTTTGAGGTACATCCCTTAGAAAAGCGCGTTAAAATAATCTAGGTTTTATCCACCATGTTAAATGGTGTACTAAGATAGAAGAAAATAATAATCTAAATATGGTTACCAGAGAAGCTACAGACTGAGATCGTTATATACTCCAGTAAGAGCCATTTCTGCTGGAAATCCAGTATAAAAGCTGCCTGAAAACTGGTTGGCAACAAAAAACGGAGATGTTCAGAGATCTGTCTAAGGTTCTATAAGTTTTGATAGAAACGGAGGGCAGGAAATAGGACAATAATTATTAAGTAACATTTTTTAGATCAGATTTCTTAATGATTTTTGCTATATAATAGCTTCTTTCATAGAATTTGGAATATGAGAACAGGGCCAAGATAATTCAACCAATCGAATGAATATCGAAACAAAAATGTTAGTTTTAATAACTTAAGTGGGAACTGGATTTATCGATATTTTTTATTCTTCATAAATTTACAATAATTAGGTTTTTTAACTTAAATGTCGGTAATCATATTCTGAGTAATATAAAATATTATTTCAGTGAATAGTATAACATATATTATACATATTTATATTACTACAAAAATAAATAACAAGATCTTTATCTTCTGCTTGATAAACTGAAAAATGTACTTTAATTTTGTGTATAAAATATTGCATAACAGAACAAAATATAAAGTTTAAAATATCTTATTTATTATGTTTGTTTCAGGATTATCTGTTCTAAGTAGGATTATTTTCTACTTAATAATTTCATAACTGCCTAAGTAAAGCACCTACTTTTCTAAGCAAACAAAATATATAATTTATATGCATGAAATATAGTTTTGTTCTTAATTTATAAATATGCAAAAATATTTTTCTAAATGATTATGTGTACTTTTTTTATTCAAGTGAATATTATATTATAAATATTTATGCATGAGTTACTATCTAATGATTTCTATTTTTGTTATGTAATTTATTATGATGTAAATAAATAATCGATTCAAATTTAAAAAAAATGGATATACTGTATATATTAAGGTTATTTAAATAAAAGTGTTATTATTTAAAAGAAATCAAATTTTATCAAAAGAAATAGGTTTTATAAGTATATTAAACGTAGGAAATATTTACAAAATTCTAATAAAAAGCATTGCAAAGGTAGGTTTTAGTAATAAGATTTTAAATATTCTCATATATAATTGATTAAATAATCCATTTACAAATTATGGAACTTTATAAATAATTAATAAATATTAAATAATTATTAGTCTATAAAATAAACAAAAATTATGTTTATTACCATATAAAAATGATGCATTATAAATAGTCAGCACGTCTATATCACTCATTATATAATATTAAAACAATATATTCCATATTTTAATAATTAAATTAAAGCCGTATAGACACTAAGTCACTTCTATTATGTAAATATTCTGTGCCGACAATACTGTAACCATAGCAATTCTTTATAGCTAGATAACACAATTTGGAATTGCGTGTACATATGTAAATTGGAGGTATCTCTACAAAAAGCTCGACCTCCTAGTTTGACAGTTTCTAAACATTAAGATTAAATGATTAAAAGAAGTTTCCTATTTCAGCAGTATGTAATTTCATGCTCAAACTTTGTTTTTTTAATTGCTTAATGAAACTGTTTTTTGTACTCTAATGAAACAAAAAGGATATGCATAAACTTCAAACGAAAACATGTTAGTAGTCAAGCTCTTTTAATCTTTCCTGGGAATTTGAGCTAAATACTGTAATATTCAATAATTTTTTTCCATTTACATTTCGCAATACATTAAGTTTCCTACTGAAAAAATAATATATATTTCAATGTGTAAAGTAACTCCTAATTATATATATTGGACTATATTAGTAAATGAATATAAATAAATAAATAAGTTTCACTCAATTGTTAAATGGAATATATTTTCATATAAAATGCATGACATCATATTTAAATGAAAGCCATATAAATAATAAATACCACTTTTATTTCAATATTATGATGAACACTTTTAGAGTAGCTTCCTTAAATGTTTATAGAACACAATAAAATTATTGTTAACACTATATTTTTATATAATCCAGATAGATATAAATTTTATAGAAACTTTACAAAGTCGAAAAATCAAAAGTACCAGAAACTTACAAAATTTTGTTGAAATGTTAATAATAAAATTCCTTGAATCACATATTTTTTATTTAATTATTTTAAAATTTCCACATTTTAAAATGAACAAAAACTTTACTTAGTAGAAGGAGAAGAAAAAAAGTATAAGAAAATTGTAAAAACAGTTTTGAAACTGTAATCTTAAAAGTTTGTGTTTTCCTGCTGTCGATAGCTGGGCGTTCATTTATACATTATACATAGTGATATATAGATACTACTTTATAGCATGAATTATTAAACACCCCTTTTAAGAATGTTCAAATTCTAATTTGATCTGACTTCTGACTATCCTTCCTTTTGTAAATTTGCATATATATGTATCCTGCTAGCCCACTGGGCAAGCAGGATATACAAGCACACATATAAATCCACCAAAACCTAACATTTTCGCTTTATACACAAGTAATAGAGCCAACATAACTTTGTATACGCCATGGTTATGTGTCCAAGAGCAAGGATATAATATGATCCGACATGCTACTACTTCACACATCCATGTGTAATTCATATATTTAATTCAGTTAACATCATCCAAAACAATGTAAAAGCAAAACCACTCGAAGTATAAGAAAAATAATGCACAGAAATTCAAAAACTAAACTCTAAATTTATATTGATTTTACTGCAGCATGATTTTAGGCTGACTATTGTTTGGATGAAGCGAAGCATACTTTTTCCATTTTTCACAGAATCCGCATTATACGTAGATACCTACAGTGAAGAACTAATTTGCATGGCGCTAAACTATCGCCTGGAGACAGTGGGTGCTTACTGCTGAGCCAAACTTCAGCCTCTTCCAAAAAATGTATCCGTGATGACGGTTACTTTTTAAATCTATATTCGACTGTACTAAACATAGATAAATACACACATACAAAATTGACAAACTGTCCTGTTTAATAATTTTTTTGACCTCAACTCGTCTCTTCACTCACTACTTTTCATATTTTTCAATTATTTCTCCGAATTTTGCTCCTTCCATCGCTATAACTGGATTTAGAGGTTTTGTGTCAAGAAAATTTATCTTTAATGAACAGGATACAACTTTTTTGTTGCAATACATGACATATTTTACAAACTTAATACAAATTATAAGAGGGAATGTGGCAGCCCCCGTAATATGTATAAAAATAAGTTAGCTTATTGAGATTTTAGCGTGTCTTACCATTGCTACCGGTAACATATATAAATATATAATCCTTATTAGACTGGACCAGCCATTATTATGACCGTATATTGTGTCAATAATTGGACTGGTCATAATAATGTTGATTTAGTCAAATAAAGATTATTTATTTATATTTATATATGTATGTTCCCGGTAGCAGTGGTAAAACACGCTAAAATTTAAATAAATCTACCTCATTTATATAAACTTAATACTGCCAAACAGTACTGACAATGAAGGATCCAACCATCTTACAAATCAGTTTAGTTGTTTGCTATTTTTAGTGTATGTATGTATTAAGAAAATCAAGGATAGTAAAAACGATTTGAAAATTCGTATTATGGAGAACTTCATATAAAATAATACATATATTTCGTCCCTTTCAATCTAAAAACTGAAATCTTTTTATAACTCTACATGCATTTTCATATTATTGTGGAAAAGGATTAACAGCAGTACTTTGATAAAGTTAAAATGGGATAGTGTGTATAATTTTACCTTTAAATAATCTTACCGAATAATATACTTATACCTACAACTGAATGTTCAACGATCTACATATATATATGAATACTTTAATTAAAACAGTGAAAATTGTAGCTTTTGTTTTAATAAAAAGCTTAGATATATAAGAACTTTGTAATCTATTCAATTAATTGTATACAAAAGATGTTCCCTTTATTTTTTATATAAAAGACATTAATAGTTTTAATCAATAAAGCTAAGATAAAAAGATCTTTCGAATCATACCTTTCATACTTCAATACTTGAAGCCTAGTGTTGCAACATATTTTGCCAACTCGTCGATAATTCAAGCATAGATTTAAAAAAAAATCAAATTGAAAAGCGTTCAAGGTATAATATTAGTGACGCAAACTATGTATATTATGGAATATAAACAAATATGTGAGCGCACATAATAAATATTTAAAAAATTAATGACAACAAAGGCTTCCTCTTACCTTGTTAATGCATAATATTTCTAAAGTATACATATACATATACTAAAGCTATTCAATGCTTATGCAATACACGTATTAAGCGTATCATGTTTACCTTTTAAGGACTCTACAATATTATACCTCTCTCTTCTTCACGCTAGAATTCAATCAGACATAAGCACTAATCCCAACAGTTTCATTATTATAAGTCTATCAAATGTTGTACACTTGCGAGAAAAAAAATGATACTCACAAGTTATAAAAATCCAGTCAAGATATATTATACGCACTTTTTTTACTACAAGGAATTTTTGCTAGAAATATTATCATTATTATTTATATTATATATGTATTTCCTATATTATACGAAGATATACTATATTATCTAACCCTACTGTAGTCGACTGTTACCTCGTGCGAGCAAATTATGTACGTACAGTAAGGTATATTAGAATACCACAAAAACGGCCATTTTTAAACAGCTACCATTAAAAAAATAATCTATATTTTGAAATTATTTAACTTTTATCGTGTAGCGCCGCCGAAAATTAATCAGCTTGCCAAATTTCATATCCATAACTATTTATAGGTACAACTCGAAATATTTAAGTGCAAAAAACGACTTTTTTAGTAATTATTCTTATTATTCTAATTCTTATATCCTTTCTTCTTCTTCTTCTTCACGGAGATGAGAAAAATGTTATTTTTACCTAGCAACCGTTGCTACAAGCCTAGATTTTGCATAGCAACCACTGTTTAGACCCAATAACACCCCCTAAACTTAAAGCTATTTTCATGAAATTTTAAATATATATTAGAAATGTCTCCGAGATGAGAAAAATGATTTTTAACCTAGGAAAAAAATCTAGCTATGGGCCTAGATGTTGCATAGCAACCACCGTTTCCAATCTAACACGTTATAAATAGCTCATTTTTAGCGTAAAATAGACAGCTACCTATGTGTTTTGCAAAAACAAAATTCATATTGTTAGAATCGCCGTGAAAAACTAAACAAAAATAAAGTTTGCTCTTTTAAAACCATATAAACATAATATTACACTATTTATCAACAAAATTATATTATTTTGCACAAAATAACAGATAAAGACGAATTTGAGCTACTCTTATATTACCTGATATCGCGCGCAAATAGCATCAATTAAATTGGCATCTGAATTCTGATTGGCTGACTGCTTATCATCGCAAATTGCCGTAAAATCGTGCCATTTTGTTAACACGTTAGTTATATATATACATTATATGTGACAGCGGAAAGTTTTATCGTATTTTTATATACGTGGTGTTACTTAAAAACTACACCTAGTATAATATAATTCTATATCTCTGTGTAATACGATAAATATTATTGAGTGTAAATGACTGCCTTAAAAATGCTATTTCACGTGTGCATATTTTAAATTAATTAAACAAATATGTAATATATAATAATTATGCATATTATTTTATATTAGGTCGGTACTTAATGGGTTATATTAATTGTTTCGCTTCTCTAAAAATAATTGACGACTCAGATTAATTACATTTTCCTGTGGAGTTTATCTAAAACATAATTAAATTGTGTGACTGAACATACCTTTACAATTATATACCTATATAATCAAATGCTCCATTAAATAGTCTATTAATAATGTATTCAGCAAAAAATTGTGATATTAGTATAAACCAAAATGGCAAAAAGTGTGTTAGCTCAACCCATAAAAGAAATTAAATATCCGTTAAATGTGTTAGCTCTTTATAGTTCATAATATTAGACTTGAGCTAACTACGTTTTTTATTATTAAGAAAATTATTAAGTATATTCCTGCCATTATAATACGTTTGTCTTAATTAATAGAAATATCAAAAGTTAAATTTATGAACACATAAAATTAATAGAAAACGCATTAAATTGAATGAAGTTATTCAATTATAAATATCGTAGACAAAATGCTTTTATTATAATAGTTTTTTTAAGTAGTTAGCTCAAGTCCAATATTATTAATTAAAGAGCTAACACATTTAACGGATATTTCATTTCTTTTATGGGTTGAGCTAACACACTTTTTACTATTTTTGGCTTATATTAATAGTTATAATAACATTCATAATATTAGCCAATAGATGATACATACCATAATTTCTCTCGCAAATTATCAATCCTTTTCGACATAGGAATATACTCCCCAGCGAATTTTTTGAAAATCTAAGTAAATACCTACATACCTACATATATATTGTAATATTGTAAATATGGAAATTCAAACTTGATTTACATAATTATTTAAGATTTTCTAAATGTCAAAGCTTATTTTTTTCTATTTTTATTAAACGATTCTTTGAAGTATGCACCCCCAAACATTATCTAAATAAACGATACGGGCAGGAGCGCATTTATTGATAAAATAATTTAAACAAACGAGTTATTTGACTTAATTTACTATTATAGCAAAATTGATTTAACCCTAAATCTAATTCTAATATAATATATATAGTCGCATTACAGTACCTATACAGTTTTAAAGTATCAAATTTAACATTTATTCTGACGAATCATGCACTTTTATAAAATGTGCATTTTAACGAAGATTCCGTATTAGTGTATTGGAATATTGGTTAATGCTGAGGTATGAATTCCATCATGTTCCTATAGGTAGTAGTGGCTAACTTAAAGTAATATTCGATTACTGGATTTCTCCACTTGTTTAGTTGTTCGAGATAAAATGTATACATAAAAAAAAATATTATAAATAGTTTTTCAATCAAATAGAATTTTTATTGGAAATAGTCTATTCCTATATTATAAATTTAATTGTTCAAAATATCCCGTGAAAGTTAATCTAATTATCTGCAGACAACATAGAAATAATTTTGAATAAAGTAATATAGCAAAATTTGGTTTAAATAAGCAAAATCATTAATAATTAATTTAAATTTGATTGTAAGCCCTAAATAATATAATTAAGTAAATCTATCTATATATGTATATATTATATTAAATATAGTAAATATATATATTGAATTAATTTCAATATATCTTTAAAAAGAATGATTCAAAAAATATGTTAACGAAATTCATTTCAAAAGTATTTTACGTAAACTGATATAAAATCACAATTAATTTGTTTTTCTCACGAAAAAGATTTAGTTTAGTTAATTTCTAAGTAGTAAATAATAATAACGAAGAAATTTAATGCACGCTGACTTGTTATTTAATACCTAATCACATTCAATATACCTACCTACTGTAAAACACCCTTTGTTCTAAAAAATAATTATATAAATATAGATAAAACTGGTGTTTCTTATATAGCGTAAATGTTTTTAACATTCTATAAATATCGTAAAAATTATTTACTCTTAATCTGAAATATGTTTTTTTATACAAACTGCATGTGAATACATATAGAGGTGACTTAAACCATTCATTACCACCTCCTCAAGGACAGCATTCTTTGAGTGTCAGGCACTAAAGAAAAACCATGAAACAGGTTTAGTCATGTTTTATTTGAAATAACTGTAGGTTTATATATATATGTCTGTCTCCAACAGCATGCAAATTATTACAATTAGAAATGATACATGAAGATGATAAATCGCTACATGATTTCTATTTTTCTACATTATGAAAAATACATGTTACTATATATGTATGTAATGGTATTAAAATATAACGCGTCCATACATATGCACATACACACTAGCATAATTTAAAGAAAATATATTTGTGTAAATATGTATATATATATTTTATATTACTCTTTGGATTTATAATTATGACAATGAAATTACAATTACTATTATTTAGTACTGTTTGTTAAAGTAAGTGGAATATCGGTTATTCTTCATCACTTTTTGTAATAATACTAGACTTATTTTTAAACTCATAAACATTTTAAATATTTCTTAAAGAATAAATATCTTATTTTTAAGTTATATTATATACATATATACTGATATATACTATTAGTTTAAAATAAAAAAGTATTTAGTTTTATTAATCCAAAAGATATATAATATACTATATATTCTACAATAATTTTATTGGCATTTACGTCATTTCAAGTTTCCTTAATTTTACTAAAATGTATAATATCCAGGCAATAAATAATGAACTCATTCGTTTAATAAACTCTGCCGTTAAAATATAAAAGAAAACATCTGCCGGATTAAAAAAAAATTTACTTGTCATATCTTTTACAGAACCACCAGTAACCAATATAATATATATATATAAATTAAACGAATATAAAACAATTAATATCTGTATAGCTTACAACTATTACATATTGTTTTGTTATAACCCATATGTGATTCTACAGCAAAGATTATAAAGATTCGTTTTTTAAAGGTTAAGTGTATTTAATTTCTATTTTTAAAGGAACAGATTCTTTTGAAATTAAAAGAAATTTAACTGTTTTTATGAAAATACAAATCAATATAAAAAATTTTCGCAAATAATATAATCTCCTTTTAAAACTAATTTCATTAAAAGGTTTTTAGAAAAGCTATTCTTTTTCAAATAAAGAGGATTGGTTCTAAAATATATGATACATGATACTTTCAAATCAAATTTATATGTTAGCAATTTTGATTTAAAAAATTCTTTAAATAAACTACTAATTTCATTTTCAATTATAGAAATTGAAATGTAATTGAGATTTAGTTTGTTAAAAACAAGTCGCTTATATATAAATTCTTGTAATCAAAAGCACAAAAATTCCTACAAAATGTTTTTGTAGTGTTGTACTCGATTTTATGGAGTTAAAATTGCTGCATTTTAATAACATTCAATCTGATTTTTATTTAAATTGAAAATTATTACGTTAATGTCATAATTTTAAAGTATTAATGTACCTTTTAGATACTGAAAACCTCTCTACTTTA
>JAYRBW010079017.1:0-24123 GCA_036023295.1 Invenusta paracnida | reverse complement strand
TCAAATCCGCTAATTGAACTAAATCCTTTATTAAAGTCAAACCCGCTAATTGAACTAAATCCTTTATTAAAGTCAAACCCGCTAATTGAACTAAATGCTTTATTAAAGTCAAACCCGTTAATAGAACTAAATCCTTTATTAAAGTCAAACCCGTTCACAGAGCTAAACCTTTATTAAATTTAAACTATAACAGAGCAAAATCCTTTATAAAAGTTAAATCTGTTAGTAGATCTAAAACCATTATTTAAGTTAGATCCAATAATAGAGCTAAATATAAGTCCTTTATAATTAAACAACCTCAAATATGTGTAGAAGTTACAAATAGAATACATATTACAAATAAATTGGGTAATGTAAGTGAAATAATGGTTCCAGTGGATATGGTCATAATTGTTAAATATAAATAGATACTATGGAAATTTGGTTAAGAAATGGATAAATGGTTATGCACTCATTTAAGTACACTATTAAGATTTAAGTTTGCCTAAAATGTACTTAAAAACACACGTAGTAGTTTTTTTCCCTTGAACTTTACATAATTACTTAACACACCGTTAAATACAGTGTATATCATGTATGAAGCGTCTAGAAGATTATCTATATGTTATAATAGATTGAATTACAAATACATTTTTTATTGGATTATAAGAAAGACTATGACTAGAAAAATTGTATATATAATTGGAAATTAAAACATTAAAACTGTCTAGACGGATTAAACGACTTTCTCTCTTTATACCTACTTCGGATAACGTTCAATGGTTAATCATTAGAGAAACTTAATGCTACAAAACAATGCCCTACATAAGAATATAGAAAACTAAGGAAACAATAAGCATAATCAGATAATATGAACTAAAATGAATATACGTATATGACAAGTAAGAAGCTTTTCATTGATTGAAATTATCCTGGTACTACCCAAATTAAGATATAAACTTAATGTTGCCATAATTATTCTAACAGACAGTCCACTTATCAGATAGTCAATATAGGTATTCATAGTTTAAAAACACTTAAATGGACAAATAAATAGACTACACACAGTATATTATTATCATTGTTACAATATCCCGCCGCCAAACAGTTATTATTTATACTGGAAGCTAGAAATACTATAGTTACAGTCACGTTTCTGCCTACCTATGAATTCTGATTCTAGAATATTTGACAAACAATATCTATAATGGGAGATATTATGATCACATAGAGTAAAAAATGATTACCATGTTACAACAACAACAGCTACAGTCTCTCGTCGGACTAACTGTTTATGTAAGGAAGTAATGTATTAATAAAGCAACATTTCATCAAGTGAGTAATAGTACTAGTAGACGCATGCAGCGTGAGTAAACTTCTCCGTTGGTTACAGGGAAGCGCAAGGCTAGTAAGGCAGGGAGATTCGTCGTCTCGTGCCTCGGTGGAAAATCCCAGAACTAACTCTCTCTGGCATCATTTGGAGTCAGTCGATTGTGGTAAAATACAACGCTCACGTCATGATGTATCTCACATCACGTCGGGTCATTGCAGAGGTAGAGAGGAAGAGCAAGAGAGGTAGAAAGAAGTAAGAAGAAAATAGAGGAGCGCATTGGGAAACAAATCAATGTAGCTCTCGTCTCCACTCCTCTCTTCCATTGTATTATAGTCATAGATCATAGCTAGTTGTACTGAATAGAGAGAAAGAGAGGAGAGGAGGCAAGAGAAGGGATGACAAGTTCTGTCGGTATTCAGAATAATGACGTCGACATTGAGGAAAGGCGAGGCGAGAGAAAAGTTGGAGACAGACAGTCAACGTTGCCATGACTCTAATATGGCGGCTGGCGGTGACACAGTGCCAGAGTAGACTTGTACGAACTATACAAGACGGATCGATATAATATCCCTGTCGTATATACGAGGAATGAGAGGATAAGTGAGGGTCTGAAAACTGAGTGGTTATTTCCCGCGTTCGATAGACACAGCACTAGTAGGCTACCTTGGGCGGGCTGTTATGCCTTTCCAAACAGGCAGTTGGGAGGGTGGGGGGAAGGGAGGAATAGAATAGTTTGCGAACGTGATTTGAAAGGCTACACACTGTCTGATAGTAGACGCTCGCGTAGAGATAGTAGTAAGAAGCATTGAATTCGCTCACTCAACTGAGTGAGGCGCTAGCTAGAGTTTCATCAAGGCCGACCAACCGACCCAAGTTAGCTGTAGCCGTAGCGTTTCTTCACAGTAAAAAAGAAGAAGAAGAGGGAAGTGGAAAGAACGACGAATCGTGACGAGAGATATTGATAAAAAAGGGAGAGCAGAGAAGGGGAATATTTGACCCAGAAGACTATCCAGTATGTAGCAACCCAACTCGCCGCGTTCGCTCAATAACAGTTCCCTTTCCAAAGCGCGGTAGACTTGGGTTACTGGAGAAAACAAGCCTAGGAAGGAAGGAGATCGGAGTTACGAGGGGGTAAGTGGGCTAAAAATAGCTCATCTAGAGAGCAGTTTATAGCAGTCTAAGGCGAGGCGCTAGGAGAGGTAAGACAGCGCACTTTGCTTGCCGAAGTTAGCTAGCCTGGCTTTAATATTGGGATGGCACTAGTACACTGGCTATAGTATGTGAGTGTAGGTAGGTAGGTATGTATGTATACACAGTAATCGTAGATATTGTGATGAGAAAACTGTTTTAGAGTTTAGAGGTAGAATCAAAGTCAACTGATGCCGACATCATCATCATTCTAAGTTAGCCCTTATAATACTATCTTGTCTTATAGTTTGGCACTCTCAACGTCTCTATAGGACACACAAATACACGGAGTATTTGAATAGAATTGGAGCGATACAATATACCTACAATAATGATATAATAATGCTCAGTCATAGAGATTGTTTGTAGGTACATTACTAGTATAATCAGCACGATAGATACAGGAGACGGAGTAACATACATAGTAATTACTTAGAATGTATAACACAGTGAACACGGTTCATTTTGAGTACAGTCGGTGCAAGCCAATATAATTGTCTGGGTTAATAAATATCCAAACTTGTTTAAGTGGAAAAATAGATTTTAACCTTGTTAACGTAGTTTTGAGAAAATGAAAATCCCATGAATGTGGATAAAATTTCGTAATACAGTGATACAAATTTAAAAAACAACATCAACAACCAATCAGTTACCTTAGCCGAGGCATCGTATGCACCCGAGACGAATGTCCTCATGTCGGGTGCTACACTCAAGCTCATGACGTCACCAGTGTGTCCGGCGAATGATGAGATCTGCTGACCGGTTTCGATGTCCCAGAGACCGCTGCATAGGAAATATAGGGTGGCTTAGGTTACAGGCTCGCAATAGAGATATAAGTAAACGTAAAGTGATAATCCACTAGCAATTCAGGGAAACTCGGTTTGTTTTTAGGTATGTCTAAAAATAGAATGTAGCTTGGTTTTAGAAAGTTAGAGAAACTGATTCTTATGCAACAAGTAGAATCGTATCTACATATCTATAGCTCTATCAATACATCTCTACCTGATTTGACTTTGGGCATTCCAAAAAATAGAATGGTCATGGTTTTGTAAGCTAAAAATGACTCCTATTCTGTAAGCAGTATTGTCTCTTTCTCTATATATATAGCTCTGTGCAATGACCACAAAATAGAATAGTATATGAACAGTAATAACGTTTAGACTGTTTTGTTTTACTCATAAAATGCTATCCTTAGACTCTAATAATAATGCATACAATAAATTAAAAACATAATAAATATGATTAAATTATCGTTAATGCCTGGGTAGCACGCAAAGATTGCTCCAATAGAGTTGTTCATATAAGATTACATATCCAATGTTATACTAAGCATTAAAGATAAAAATATACATCAGCTTCTAGATAGAAAACGAATACACTAAAAAATACAACCAAAAAAGTTTTTAAAAACCAAATGCAAAGAAAACGAGCTGAAATTGCAATGTTATACTGATATTATATTTCTAAACTACATATGAACAGAATATAAACTTCCCAAAACACTATAAACTATAAGAATATTTAGCGTACCTACATACATTCCATGTTTGGATAAAAAATCGCTCCCTCCTCGTAAGTATTATCCCCATTTCACCCCTAGCAACCATCGAACGAGCAACTCACAAGCTATATAGGTACACACCTATTAATATAATAGCTAACAGAGAGGGAAGTAGAAGGGGAGAGAGAGAGAGAGAGAGAGAGAGAGAGAGAGAGAGAGAGAGAGAGAATAAAAGCGAAACTATGTATATTACAAACGTCAAGAAGGAGATAGGAGACACAAAAATCCAATAATATTCCTTTCACTAAAACAAGAGGCCGAGTGGCTCGAAATTGACGTCAGTTGTTAAAGAGAAATTCCGAAATATTCTCTAAAAATAGACTTGGTAAGAGTCTCTCCTTTCTTTTAATTTCACTCAACAACAATCTATCTTCCCGGCAGCGAACTTTGCTGCTGGCCTGTTAACCGATGTTCTTGACACTTGGGAAATGGAACGGATGGATCTCATATGAAACACAACACACACTCTTCCTTCTCTCCTCTATATTCTCCTCTATAAGAAGAGGGGTTGAAGAGACGACCCCGTCGCCCAGCCCCCAGTTATTCTCAACCGAGATGTCGTCGCTACTGAATCCAGGGGTTTTCGACACTTTCATTTCCCCCTGTCTCGCTTACATAACTCAGAGTCTATATTATATACGTAGATAGTATATGTATAGGTGGGCAAGCATTGCGGTAATAATGGGTGGATGGCCATATACGTACACATCGCACGTAACGAAAGGTAAGTGTATATATATGCGTGTAGCTACGTAGACTACCCCGTACTTATGTATCATTAAGCGCTGGGGAGAAAAATTAATGAACAAGAAAAATACAACCGAAGAGGGACAAGAAGGTAGGAGGGAAAGATGGTTTCCTAAAAAGGATATTCCGTTTCTTTAAGAATGTAGCGTGTCTTTCTTCATTGCTCGTCGTTGAGTAAGTCCATAATCATTGATTGTATAACAATAATTTATTGAAACTTGCTGTGTGTACTGTAGACAGTGGCATGCATGATGATTTCACTGATCATTAATAAATATAACTGTTATAGGGGGTGTGGTTAATAAACAGCGTATAATGACTATAACCAGATTCCTTAAGGAAATATAGGTACTCTATATAATGATAAAGAGTATGTTATCAATGAGTAATATTCATAAGATATACATTGAAGAGCAAAATCATTTCACATTGAAAGTTAACTGTATCCATTTAAGAAATATTTTAAAATTAAAAAAATCTAAAACATACTATAAAAATTTTAATATTGAAAAAGTTTCAATTGATTCAAACAATCGTGGTCTGTAATACTAATTAAGACCATCAACTGGGAATGATGACCTCCGCATTATACAAAGAGGAGCTTATAGATAGATTTACGCTAATATAAAACACAGTGAAGAGGCAGAAATAAGTGACGATCAAATTGTCTTCGACTGCAGATTTATTCTAAATTTCTATGATATAATAAACCCAATATAGAGGTCAAGCAAGCAGAATACAATATACCCTTTTAAGCAACATCTTGTTATATAGGTCAACTCATTATAAACGATGAATGTTAAAATTCTAAAACGTGGTCAACTTATCACTTATTAGATACTTTGTATTGGTGTGTTTCAGTTTTATCCAGAGAGTAACTTGGAAATAGAAAGACTGAGCAATACAGATAATCGGACGTTATCATGTAGTAATATTGAAATATATTATTCTAATTGTCAGTTGTTTATCAACAATACACTATGTGCTAATACAAATTATTTCCTAAAGCAGCATTATGTACGTTGGGATACACATTATAATCAAACACGCATTCAACAAGCAAAGATATACATTTGTAGAAAACGATATTGTACGGAAAGTGTCTCCACAAATACCGCAGACTACAGAAAAATAAACTACAGCCCTCTATATTGTCAGTTCTAAGTATATGAACGAGATCCTTTTATGCATAAAATGTATGGATATGGTATTCACACGACGTGCCTTGATAAATTACTATCATTATACCAAGGTAGATAGGTATATCTATACTATAAGACGGTCCATCGATTTGAAGAATTTAGATGTGCCGTGGCATTAGACTACAGACGTTCAACATATAACAGGTGGGTAGTTGCCAGTCAGTATAATATATTATAATTCTTCCTTGAATAAGGTTAGGATGGTCGGCATGCTATACAGCCAGTTGTGTGATCTTAGACCGGTGTGGGGTAGCACATTTCACTGTTTATGCACGCCAAATACATTATGCGCGTCGAATAACTGCATGTTTTCAATCACACAACGGCTAAAAACAAGTCCAATTTCATGAGAATTTATTCTGGCAGCATAAGGCTACAACTACATGCATATTAATATGGTACAGTGTAACGTCTTACTAAATAAAAATAAGTTCTTAGTCGAAAGAAACACCAACATCTAGGCTTAAATATAATCAATAACTGTTATATTTACTATAAAGAAACAGTACTGGTTTCAAAGAATTCTAAACTTGCTGCTCAAAACTGTCCTCATAAGACCTTGACAAAATTCCAATAATCAATAATCAGTCCGTATGAAAGATTCATGAAAATGCCTATATTTCTTTCTTTACGTATTTCGATATTCAGAATAATATCCAGAAGTAATAATAATAATAATTCTAACCACAATACATTATTGATAAGTACATAATATGTTATAATTGTGTATAAATAATAGTACAATGTAATACAATTGTTGAATTATTAGTATAATTATAAAATATTGCATCAATTAAATACATTTTACCCAAATATTCCAAACTTCTATAAATAGGGAAAATGTATCACTTGTATGTAATTCTAGTAGTAGTGTGGTAGGTAGTACAAAGGAGAAGTAACCTATCTAGTTATACTACCAGATGGTTATTATCAATTTTAGCTATCTAGTAATAGTTGATTGGTATAGACTTTGATAAACTGTTTTGGAGAATGTAATTCTTTTATTTTTGAATTTAGTTTATTTCATTCAGCTGTTGTGTTATAAGAGTGTTTTTTCTTTAATTTCTTACTTAAACCTTTTTATTTGAAGATTGTGTTTATGTCTTTCCCTGGTTACTCTAATTTTGTTGTATTTGTCATATATGTGCGTTATTTATTTTGGTAAATTTTCACTTTTCTTTATACATTTAAACATATGTTTCATTCTTTCAAGCCTAATTAGGCTGTTTACTGGTAATATTTTTTTGCTCTGAGAATTAATATATCTTTTTTTATATAAAACCAGATGTTCAGAATTTTTTATTGTGTTTTTCTAATTTTTTAAATATTGTGTTTACTTGTTGCTCCATATAATGCTGCTCGATAGCTCATCTGAGATTTGATAAATGCATTGTATATCATGCACCAACAATGCTTTTAAGTACCAGCAGTATTCTGTTAGAATTTATGCTATTTTTAAAACAACTAAATATATACACTGGCACTCTGATCAGAAGAAATTATACGGATAATCAAAGAAAAAACGACCAGGTAAAGTCTATAATAATATTAAAAACCACAGTGCGAGATTTGAATTAATTTATGTGTGTATATTACATCGTAAATACATATACGCTGAGTCATAGTGCAGCCTTTAGTATGCTGTATGTTAATTACAAGTCACAGTACACACTCGTGATCTTTAAAAGAGACAATTTAATGTAAGTTATAGATTATATACACAGATTCCAGAGGTCAAATATAAATAATCGATTGTCTTGATGTACTATGATACATATCTTAGTGTATCAAGACAAGTCGTTGGTGATATAAGTAGTATGTATTATACACTATTGATACCTCCACTAACAACGATTATAATAGTATGCGAATAGAAAACAAAAACGCAAGGATGACTAAGAATAAAGGATTTTGTAAATTATTTATTGAAGCAGGCTGGCTGTCTAAAATGATGTATAATAAAAAATACCCCACCCTTTGTGACAAAACAATTCTTTAATAGATTATATGCCGACTAAGTACCTAGTTTAATTAATATATTTAATCCTGTGCAGAAGGCAGAAATGTCCATGCTGATAAAAATCAGGATGTAACTCGCATTTCAATTGATTTAAAATAACCCATACAGTATAAAAAACAACTATACTAACAATCAATATATATAATATTATAAACGTATACAAATGAATTATATAATATATACAAAGGAAGGAAAATAAAATTTAAAAATACACATTAATACTGTTGTTAAAGCATAAGTAATTGGCGAAAAAGTGAGTATAGTCTCATCAAACCGCCTTTCATGTAGCTGTTCCTGTAAAATTACTTTATGTATATACTATCACAAACTCAGCCAATACTTGTTCAACTTTTCTAGAAAAGAAGCTCTGCACAATTAGAGTATAATTAGAATTCTCTTAACCGATCTGGTCAATTATATTTAATAAACCCTTTTTAATCTCTCTTTCTTAAACTTATACTTTATTTAATGTATTAAAGGATTTATTTAATTAATATTCACAATAATATGCAACTTATAAAAACCGATTAATAAACATTTTTCAATCAAACAATAATAATTTTATGACGAATGTGTAATTTTTATGTCTCTTTTTGATCTACAAAAGTAAGTCCACTGCTCAAACATATAATAAATACATATAATCCGTTCATAGAAGCAAGATCGATATCATAAGCATAACACTAAATATCACAAGCCAAGTTTGCTTGTTTTGGATTTTGAAAGTGAAAAATCAATTAAATAAGATTTATGGAATCAAAACCAACAAGACAATTGTAAAAATTTAAAGTAATTTGCTTATCATAAACAAGTTTCTATAGATTTAAAATTATTTTTAAAAACCTAGGTAGCTAGAATTGTATTAGAAAATTATTTCAATGTCAATATAATATGTTTGAATTTCAAGAGATTTGACTCACCCCTACCTACACGTCAGACATCATTACAAATAGGCTTTTTACAGCATCATGTGCATATGAATTCCAAACACCACCTACTCATATTCTGAATATTAGCATATATAAAACGAATTTACTAATTTTATAACTATCAACAGATGTTCAGTCATCGCCGGCGGGCAAAAACAGAATTAATCTGGTAATAAATCGAGCTGAAACCGAAATCTATGCAGACGGATAAAAGTGAAGCAAACTTATATAAACATGCAAACCTTGGCACCCTGAAATTTCACTTTTGAATCGTGTAGAACATTTGGCCTTAATTAACAAATATAACATTAACAACTAAGGCAAGGCAGAGAGAGGTATCACATGCATATCTGTAGATATCTTAATACCCTGCAACAATTTTAGATGTTATGAATACCTAAACAAATGTGTTCTGGTATCAATAATGTTTCTTGGTTTCCTGTGGAAGAAATGACCCAAATATCTTTTAAATGTATTTAAAAAGGGAGTTTAACAGCATCAATTAAGTAAAAAGATATCAAAAGTAGGTAACCAACCGATTGCACATTGATAGGATGGGTGCACAAAAATAAACGAAAGAAAAATAAGGAATATTGTCACATTGAAAAAAAATTGGAAACGATTTTTACAAATAAAGCAGCACTACTAAACAAAGTGGTTAAAGAAAATAAATAGAAGAAAATAGAGAAAACGACGAGAGAACAATAAGCAGAATACTATTTTGACAAAGGAATGAAAGTAAAGTGAGAAGTCAAATGGAATAAATTAACCCGAAAGAAGATAAAAGCAAACTGTACTAAAAAGAGAAAAGGACCGAAGAAGTAGTTCTCACCAAGTGACATCTCCAGAGCTGGTGACAATCTGGTTGTCATCGAGGAAGCGACAGCAGGACAGATACCCCGTGTGGCCAGGCAACTCTCGGCTGACTCTCACGTTTCCCTCCCGGGTCTTGAGACTGTAGATGGAGCAGATGTTGTCCAGACCTCCGCAGGCCACGAAGTTGCCCGAGGGCGCGTAGGCGCAAGTCATGACCCAGCTGCTTCTCAGTGGAATTGCGTGCACCTGGCAGCGAAAGACAGGCATTCAAACTTAGAACTGTTGATCTGATCTTTTAGAACCCACTAATAGATTGCTATGTTAACATACTCTGCCAACGTGAAATGGGTCTGTTTATTTATTTAGAAGCCGAAGATTACCCGCTGTATAGTGCAGAGTAGTCTGTCAGAAACCAAAGAACCTAATTTCTGATAGCTACCTATCTACATATATATGGACACATTTGATCTAGAACAGGGCTAGCACAGCAGAGGCGGATATATGTATAACATAATAAATTATAATGTCAAACAAGTTTCACTATTTAATTTTGCATTTATACGCAATACAAAAATTTATTAAAATTTAAAACAGTATCCCAAAGTTTGGTTTAAAATTTCCTCGGATAGTATTAAAGTTAAACAACATTGCTGTGATATTTCTATTACTTTTATCTAGTCATAAGATCATGATAATGCATCCGTATATTTCTATATAAAATGTTTTAAAAGTATTAATTAAAAAATTAAACAATTACATGAAATTGGATAAAACGAAAATTAATTATAGATTATTATGATTAAGCGAAATTATAAAATCAATTAGCATACCATATATCAATATCTTGTTACGTGTCATATTATTGATTTTATATTCAAACAAAAAAGTTGAATTAAAAGAACATTAAATATGGAAAAAAACTCTATAACAATATTTAGCATTTTCATAATTTGTAAATACGTAACTTATATTTAATGGATTCATATATTATAAACATTAAAACGAAAATCAATTATCAACCACATAAATTTGTATAATTACTGTCAGTTATGAATATTTTTATAACACAACAGGTAACAATTTTTCAATTTATATTTCTAGAAAGAAAAATCATGATTGAAATATTTAAAACATATTGTAACATGTGCCATATAACTGCTTATACAGTAGAAATGGCCGTCACATGACGTCAATAAAGCAGTCAAGCTTTTTATTAAACAACTAGTGTAATGGAAATAAAAAAACAACGTCAATAAACTTTGAAGAAAATTAATCAACGTGAAATACGTATATTTTTCATACAAAGGAGTGCTTTATAGTTATTCTATAGCCCACTGGTACATTGAAAAAGACATATAAAACGAGCAGTCTTTACTAAAGTGACTTTCATGTTTGTTAAAACAGCACAAACGTAGATATTAAAACATAATAGGACATTTTAAAATCTTAAAAGTTAAATAATATTTTTTTCGTCCCCCTAATTAAAAGCAAAAATTAAACAAGTTTTAAACAAGGTTTAACTAATTGTAACAGCAATTAAAATTAAAAACAAGGCTAATATTGTACTTATGCATTTACATAATTACTCTTTGCTACTTTTTACATTTAAACAACTTTATAACGCCTACAAATATCTAAAGATCTACTTAAATAATGTTCAGTTAGCCATGTATGTATAAAGTGAGATACACAAACCCACCCACTAACACAAATAATATTGTTATAAAATAAATTGCTACACATTTACATATTTCGCTAAATACCTGTGCGAGAAAGTGTGCAGGTAATATTATATAAACGATGGTGAGAAAATAGTTAATGAATCTAGCTATAAATTACAGGTCTTGTGTGCGCGGCCCGTAGAGTTCTATTATGTCTATTACATCGTCGCGCATATGAACGAGTCGAAAGGAAGAACAGAAAGTTGTAAAACTTAACTAATCGTAAAATCCAATTAAAACACTTTTCTCAGTGCATCAAGAAGCACTAAAACGTACTAACAAGGACATATAGTGTATGTACATAGTTGTCAAGTTAGCAAAGTAGTTGCGACACAAATTATAATGTACATCTGTATAATGTGCAAATAATGAGTGGACAATCATTACTTTCATACCTATAATAGAATATAGTAGAGAGCGCTCTTTACTGTGTAAAATAATTCTTTTCTAATATATATATATATATTTAGTAGATTTCTCTGAGCTTTATAAATGTTAACTGCCTTTTAATATCAACTACCGTATTCCTTCCGTCGTTGCAATGTCTATTTTAATATTATAAATATACGACTATACAAACTAAAAAAAACAAGACAAGAATCATGCTTAAGAGGTTTTTCATTGCATCCGTTTTAGCCTGAAATTAAAATAATTGCAATACTGTACAGAAGTTATGCTTCATAACTGTAATTCCGTTTAAATGAAAATTCTACTAAATAGCATGGTTAAGTATAGAAAACTAAAGAAATAAGCCCTGACGAATGATCTTCTACTGTGGTTATAGGAGAGCTTGGCACGATGCAGAAATTGCATTCAGTATTATACTATGTTTGAGTATAGTATAGTTTTGTAATATTAATAACTATAATAATAAGGTCACAGTGATTCATGGCAATTTTGAGACAAGTATCACAAAATAAATTCGAATAGGTGTCATAATTCTAAAGCTAAGTACCTACCTACCTAGATACACACAATTTAAAGAGTACTGCGGCTATTTTTTATAGGTTTATTGAAAGGGAAAATGAAAACTATTAACACATACTTTATGCACATAGGTACAAGGTTTTGGCACAAAGGGAAACGCCTATCAAACAACGAAAAAACGTATGTCCATAAAAAGCAACTTTTATTGCGTAGAAATCATGCATACATCGTTTATAGATAAAAGAAAAATTACAAAATACGCTATGATTAAACTGTAGTTGCATAAAAATAATATACATTATGTTAATTTACTTAAATTATTGCGTAGAAATCATGTGTACATCGTTTTTAGGTGATGGAAATAAGAAAATTGCAATCGAATTTAAAAACCAATTGAAACTAACAGGGATTCATAATATAATCACAATTTTATATTCCAGAATAGTTCATTGTCGTGTCGTGATAATGTGCTTGTTGTGATAAAATACAACCTTACATCAAGGAGTACATCCTGCAGAAGAATATATAGTCGTATAGGCAGAGCTATAGAATCATTTATTAATTGGAAACGCCCAGCTTTGCGCAAATTTATTTGGTGTTTCAGGTAGGCATACCTAATCCCTCCTTCGCTCTAAACACATAGAGATAGATTGATTGATAATATGTTTGGCATGAGACTTCCCTGAAAAAGCAGAGAGCACATGCATGGCGAGGCACGCCTATAATGCCATCCAGAATGGTTGTATGAAACAACCTATATGAAGAATTCATGTATATTTATCAACGTTCGTTTTCTAGTTTGTATTAGTAAGTTAATTACCTAGCTACGGTTAAAACCTAACCAGAAAAAACTAAACTGCCTATATGTTCCGAACAGATAGAAATAGCAAATATTGAAAATAAATTGAACAAAGTTAGGTAACGTGGCTAACAAAATAAATATTTTTGCAAGGTTCGAAGATATTTTTAAATAGTATTTAGGGACCACAGAATTATTTAGTATTTTTATACCATTAAAACCACAGAGTACTTAGAGACTGAATTTCAAATCTTATTGATTTTATATGCATCACGTTGTAAATTTTATCAAAATAAAATCGTTTTATTTCAATAAAATATTTATATAAAATAGATTTCTATACTGTAGTATAAAAAATCATCGTAAATTATTTTAATGACTTAGGTTATGTTAAAATTATTCTAAAATACCTACGTTTTCTGACAATTATAATAATATATTACTATATACCTATCTAAGACTAATACTGAAGTATGATGTTTAATGTATATACCTATATATACAATTTTAAGAGATGTTTTACATGAGGTTTTAGGTATCGAAATAGTAGTATCATTGAAATCAATATAATTGGAGTTGAAACTCTATTTATCAATATATACTCTATGATTAAAACGATGCAAATTTCTATCTAAATTTGACACATAGGCTTTTAAACATATTATAAATTGATTATTTTAAATGAAGGTTTAAAATACTGCATAAAATTAACATACTTTGCGTCTAAATTAGCTTAAAAATAATTTTAAAATGTATTTTTGAAGCGTAGTAATCTATAGATAAAATACGTTAAATAACTTGTGGACAATAGAACAAATGTTTTCCTATAAAGTAAAGGTAAAATTATGATTCAAAACTTTAACAAGCGTAAGTTACTAAAATTAGGTTTAGAATGTATCCATTAAATATGTTTCCATTAATTTTTCCACATTATATGTGAGTTATAATAACAATTAATTCTTAAAAATTGAAATATGTTTCAATTGTGTGCATAACTTTTCAATTATTAAACAATAAATATATCATAGTTCGCAAGTTTCAAAAGTAGTTTGCTCTGCATTCGTATAGTAGTTCATATTTTGGAATTGCATACTAGAAATGTAATACATATTATCTTTATAATTTGGGTAAGAGTAATAATTGGGGGATGGAATTAAAAATTTGAACATATTGTACATTCGAGACTAAATTGTTATGTTGAAACCATTTAATTGTCAAGATTCAAATTGACTAGGTCATAGAACATACTATCAAGTTTCAACAAACGATTACCTGCAAATGCACAAGTGCTTTGGATGTTGGCTATCGATTTGTTGTAAGTATATCATGATACTAAGGTCAGAAAAAGCTTAAAAAGATTTAAAAGCGCGAGATTTGAGCCCAAAGTGAAGCCAGTATTTCATGTGTATCTCTTGCACTACTGACTACACATCTATACACACTCAAACACAAAACCAGTCAGTCAACGCAACTCATTGGTGGAATCCAATACCCACTCAATCACAAAACCAGTCAGTCAACGCAACTCATTGGTGGAATCTAATACCCACTCAATCACAAAATTAGGCAGTCAGCGTACCTTATTAGTGGAATGCCCGTCCCAGACGATGAGTTTGCCGTCCTGCGAGGCAGAGACCAGATTCCGACAATCCGTACTCCAGTGCATCGCGTAGATCTTGGCCAGATGTCCACGTAGTGTCTTCCGCGTTCGCATCTGGATCCGACCGACTGTCTCGATGCTCCCGGTCATCTGGGCCATCGTTGTGTCGGCGGCAGCTTTCCGGGCCTCCTGCATTAATTTTGCCAACCAATCAGGCAATGAGAAGAAAAGAAATGTATGGTTATCAACACAACACAGATTGATAAAAATCAATCAAGGGGTATTAAGATAGAGTTTCATTTAATATATAAATGACATTTCTGGAGCTAAAACTTCGATAAAAGCAGATCATGCACCAGATAGACCTATATAGATCTCAATCTAAATATTTACAGATAAATAATTATTTATCTGTACCCACTAAAAACATAGTAATGTATATAGTATACGTGAATTACAAAATAACAGCGAGGGAGCTATTAAAAACTTAATATAAAATAGTACATATACATATAGATAAAACTAACTATATATAGCCATGTTAAAAATTCAGTTATACATATCTATTTCGCCATTGTATTTAGGTAAAAAGAAAGAAGATTTACTCATAATGAAATAAAGTAAATTGTGTCAACTATAAAGTAAAATATATATTTTTTAAATATATTATCTATTAAGCATAATTGAGAAACATATTTCATAGTTAATAAACTGATTCAATATTTGTTAGACGTAAGTTGTCCCAAAATATTGCATATTGTCTACGGTGCAACTCATTTGATATATGCTCATTATTTGATATAAGTAAATACCAATATCCCTTCATCATCAAAGGTTTAATTATAATCAAAATAATTGACATATAAACTGATAAGGTGTATAACATACAAAGTTATTTAATAAAAAATTATGTTACATTGATTATTCTCAATTTTTTTTGTTGAAGTACTCTACACAGATTTGCATTGAAATAACTGCATATCATGCAATAATAATGCCAACAGCGATGTACTATAGCACACAAATAGCTTACTGGTACCGTCAAGTTAAGCCTTCTCACATAAATGAATTGTCATAAACAAAAAAGATTCCAGAGGTCAAAAGACCTTTAAATTCTTGAACCGTGTGAACAGATAGAAAATATTAGCATTGTCATAATCTTATCTAATCGATTAAAACAGTTTAAAGTCTCTTTATAATTTAATGCAATTAAATAAATCAACTTATAGTTCATTTGGGTAATTATTGTATGAACGCAAGATATCAATACAACTGAAATAAGTATATATAAGTACTACATAGAGATACATTTAAAGTTTACACACACCTATAATAAAAAATCATTATTATTCATAACAGTAAATGAATCAAACCTAAACTTAATAGCGAAAAAAACATGGTCAAACATAAGAATAGTCATTCTTGCTTCGATAATATTACTATCTTTTGAGTTGATATTGTACCAAGAATGTGGTTGGTACGTGTGAAATCATCGACTGGTCGTCTTGTTTCTGAGAAACTGGCGTGTATGAACGCTATTAATGCAGTATCAGGGGATGGGGAACTTTCAGACGACGATTCCCAGTAGTGATATTAACTCCTACTCATACGATCATACAACAAGTATATCTCCACAGAAGATATAATATATGTAGAATGAATGAGAAAGATTAACTAGTAGACTTCGCTGTTAAGGTTAAATTAAGATAAATTCTAAAATTTACTTGCCATAATAAGATATTAAAATAAAAATAAATTGACCTAGCATATTAAGTTTAAGCACATAATAATATTATAAAATCAAAATCTATAAATTCTTTAATAAACGCTTATCAATTAATATATTGAAATTTACAAACTCTCATCTTAAGTTTTGTATAGCACAAAAATATCAATTAATAAAATAATAATCGATAATTTAAATAATCCAGCCTATTTTCAACAACAGTTTTAAGTAAGTTCGGTAGAATAAATCCCATTGAGGCCAGATATTGCGCTAAACTGTGCAAAAACCAATAGAAATCAGTACGAAACATAATAAATTTGATATAAAATGTTTTGTTAGGTATTATATAGTTTACATAGAATAAGCAGGGTGAACGACTATTGTGTAGTATGTTAGGCATGTATTCATATGTTTAGCCACATGTCACTGGTAATGTAAATAATCCGTTCGTCCTTGTTTTAGGATACGTTGATATATATATACATGCATAAGTTCGTATAGCTAGTCTATAATAGATTATAATAGATACATACACATATGAATATATTGAAATGTTGTAAAAATTGCTATTTGCTTTCCTATAGCATATCGAGGAACCAATAGCACTACCATCGATTATAATGTGTTATGCATACAATTACAATAAACTAAGCCTTTCTCAGTCTATAGCTAGTACATTATAAGTAGAACACTGTATCCAAATAGGCGTAGAGAGATACTGACACTAATATACGATAGTAAACCTCAAAACATTTACCCCTATAGAAATATGGCGAAATATTAAATTGAAAAGTGCATTTTTTATGACGTAAAGAGTCTGTCGACATATTTTTTTCAGACAGACATATTTTTCGATGCAATCGTTGTTTATGCATTGTTGGAATAATATAAGCATCTAGCTATACAGAAAACAATGTAAGCCAGTCTACATGTAAGTATATAATAGTTCAGTTTAAGTTGCACATACCCGTATCTGATTTTTTAGCTGTTCGCTTTCCTGTCTTAATTGATCCAATTCACTCATGTTTGTGTTCTATTGTGATTCTAAATAGAAAAAATATATAAACACAAAGTAAAAAAACATGTATTAAAATTCCAAAATACAAAAATGGTGCACAAAATTTGATGGCAGCATTTATATAAAATATGCATATAAATCAATATGCAGCATTACATATAAACGAAAATTGCGAGGATAAATCCTTTTAAATGAATGCTATAAAAAATACGTAAGACTAATTTTATAATTTAGTCTAATCCCTTTATCCAAAAATGTATCATTTGGAAATCGATTCATGTTGGACATCCACATATCTACATACAGAAAATAGGGTTATCTCTGAATTCAAAGATTATTTCCCTAGGTAAAACTCGTTAGATGCTTTCTTATTTGAATAAATATAAATAATATAACACATATAATAACATGCCTCTTCTTTTCACATATGCTAATTTCTTCCGACAAACCCCCATAACCCTGCCTAGTCTTCTTCTCTTTCTTTCTAGGCTGTATATGTGTCGTCTGTCTATCGATATATTGCCATGTTTCTTTCCTCTTCGTCTCCTGGCAAACCCGATTAAGAAGACAGAAAGAGAAGACACAAAAAAGGTAGAAGCACCGAGTAGAGAACGCACGACGAGAGAGTAGACTAGAGTGACGTTATCGATTTAAGCAAAACTGAACCTGTAGATATACATATCTCCGTAATCAAACTCTTCTCTTTTCCACTACTCTCCCTGCATATTATTGTGCGCGTCCATTGTCCCCAGAAAGTAGTATTTTAGATGGACGAGGGGGGGGGGGTAGATGGCCTGCTTAGCTACGCTACGAGCAGACGAGAAAAATAGGAAAAAGCCACTTTGCCTTGACGCCCTCTCGTAGGCAAGCTAGAGAATACACACATACATACTAAGCTATATCCATATCCAGCGCACGAGGGACACCGAGAGAAAGAGAGATCGAGTCAAGTCGACTGCCAGCGTTAGGGCGAAGGCTGCCTACGAACGCTAACTAACGACAGCGCATCGAACGAAAAAGGAGCGCACCACCAGCGGCTGAGCCAACCTATGACAGGCTGGCTATTTCAAGAATGCAGGGAGAACACTAAGCGTTATTTTCGCCGAAGAGCAGACGAGAGACCTTACTTCGCCTCGCCTTTGCTTCTTGCACCGAGTTTCTTCCTGCTAGTATCACCGTCCTATTGTGAATAATAGTAGGACGCGCGCAAGTTAGTTGCAGAGCTGCCCCCCTCCCCCCGGCCCCTTTTAGCATAGACACACATACAGACGCGTCAACGTAGGTAGTTTTCTGATTCTTTCCCCGGTATTACAAACTCAACTTCCCATCGTTACATGCGCAGATTTATTATCTCATCGCTCGGCTACTTTACAGCGCTAAGCAGTACTGTTTGTATCCGCGGATAGAATGGCAACTACTAGATGCATATAATATGTACTCCTATTCACTTCAACAACATAGTCTCACCTGTGCATCATATGTAAAATCTCTATAAGAATACATATAAAGGTACCCCTGGTCATCAGTTTACATCTAATACTAGGGCGTTGCCTTCAATGGGAATGAATTTAATGGAAGGAAAATTGTTGTACGATTTGTGCATATACATAATACTTTAGCTAAAATCGTTTTCTTTAACAACAAAAAAGTATTTATTTCTCGTATTTGCTAGCTAAAAGTAAAATATGCTGCACTATAAATATGAAGAAACAATAATTGGCATTAGCATTTGACAAATTATTTTTACAAAAAAGATAGCTAAGTAACTGTAACAAATTGACAAGAATGAAATAAATGAGTGATTTTGAAGTAAAAAGTCATAAACTAATCATAGCATGATTCATTCAGTAAAAGTGAAAAACGAAGACTAGGTTGTAAGCGATGCCAAGTTAAGTATACCAAGCTAGCAAAACCGTACATTTATCTTAAATCATTAAAATAAATAACACTAATGCTAGAAAATACTCCAAAATATGTTAATTCCCATAAAAATTTCATAAAAACTTTACATGTAGATTGCAAATCGCAGTCAAAATATTTTAAAACTATTATGATAGAGGCAAATAACTGACAGCAGAAAATATCAACCATGAATGAAATAAACCACGAATAATGAGCAGAAATATTTGAACAAAGTACACACCATGAATTAAAAAGAAATAAACATATATTATAACTACAGTACCTATATATTATTTTCCTTTATTATGGCATGATAATAAATTTAAAATAGGTATATACTTATTCATGTTTACATAATGAATACCATGTGTTTGAATTGATAACACAAAACAATTGACTCCTTTGATAAATTGTAATAAAACAGAGTAAGCCCATTATTTACTACTTTTAACCAAATTAATAAGTATGAAAATAATTAATACATAATAGTTTATATATTTAAATTACCTAAATAATCAAACGTAATACACAATAATATGCATATTTTAAGTTACATTAATATTAATTAAGCCTTTTAACTACTAGTTGTCTTGAATGTAAAATGGTATATTTAGTTATACATTGTTTTATTAAAAACAATAAAAAATAAAATATAAATTAATTAACATCAATGTAATGGTTTCTTAAATATTATCATAAAATTATAATCATTAGTGATAAATTAAGCAATATATAAGGAAAAAATTCAATTAAAATGGCAGAATGGTTCATTTATAATTTTAAATAAAATATACATTCCTCAATAATTTTTGACTTATCTTAAATATAATATTCCTAAAAAATTCGTTGTCAAGTAAAAATGTATAACTCTTCCAATTGACAACAAAATGGCAGAAATATGAAGAAAAAAAGTATAATGACAATTACTGATATACATCTATGAAATTATAAATATATGATACACTGTATTGTAAGACCAGATATCTATATTTGGTTTTTAAACATATAGTATCATATATATTAAAAATGCTCATTTAGCAATATATATGAAGTATAATAATACAATATAACAAAATTCATCAAAGCAATTATTGGTCATGATACATAAAAAACATCCTTAAAGATATTGTGTTGCAATCTGAGGACAAAACTAAATATGATAGGTACTGAAAGTACTGAAACTTTAAAACAATTCAATTATTCATTCAAGATTTATTAATACTAGAAAGATATAAACAAATGAAAAGGTTGTATTTTTATTCAAGAATATAATTTAGTTAATGACAAAGAAAAAGTAATATAAGGCCTATAAATTGGTATGTTAAATAGGTATTTCAGAAATCCTTGGGAATGGTAGAAAATATTAATTATATTATGAGAAAATAAAACATAAATCAATAAATAAATTTGAATAGGATTTTAGCAACTGTTACACAGGATCATGAGAAATAAGTTATGATTTCATTAACAAAGCTTAGTGGTTTTAATGTCTATATAGCATATTACATTATATGCTTCCATATCAGTCACAGAAATGGAAGTGAATAGAAGTGAAATAAAAAGACAAAATTATGTGCAACTTTACAGACTAGGTAAGATCAGGCACCCAATCATAAAACTGAGCAAAATAATGTAACTCAATATGAAAACAACTACAATAAGCTTATTTAAAATGGATTGAAGGTTTTTTGCTTACATATTTTAAGAATGAAAATATTTTGAATAGTATATCTGTAGCAGAATATTTTGCAAATAAAATCTTTAGTCTATAACTATCTCTTGGATTTCCCTCTTTTAAGCTTTTCCACACTTGTACACTTAATTTCAATGAGTCATCATAGATGTGTCACTCCTCTCAAATTCTCTTTCTTAAACACAATATTCTTTCATATTGAAAATGTCAGTTTTAATAAAAATATTTGTATTTATTATTGTGAATTGTATTCTAAATATTAGTATTATTGTATCAAATTAGAATACAAAAATAATAACAACAGAAATTCATGATTCACATAAGTATATAATAAGTAAATGACATGTTATTCATATTTCACAATAATCAGCTAACATTGATCATTAAAATATAATTTAAAATAAACATCCCTATGCTTTGATTTTGTTGATATTAATGATTGGAAGTATAAATTGTAGATATTAATATAGATTATTTTTAAGTAGCAACTTTATGTTAATATTTATTGACACATGAGCAATGTCAAATAAGTTATATTTTTTTATTAATTGTGAATTTGTGTTCAATTAAAAATAGTTTATAGTTTTAGAATCTATATTTTAATATGAAACTATTTACAATTTGTAATTGACATGATCCAAACTGGTTAAACCTTAAAATCAATTTAAAAAATTTGTCTGGAATCACCATTTAAATGAAATTTTATTTAAAGGAATTGGAATTTAATTAAATTCAGTTATTTTTCAGAGGCTTTAATATACACAAATATTATATAAGTAATTAAAAAAAACATAAAACTAGCTCAATTGGTTTTCAACAAGAATATAACATAAAATGAACAATGTTCCATTGACAAATATCAAGTTTATGGCTTCATTACTCTAAAATATCCAGTCTATAATGAAATAATAATCATTAATCATGAGTATATTTAGTAAATATCAAGATTATTATTATTATTATTTTGTTATAGACTGGATATTTTAGAGTAATGAAATCATAAACTTGATATTCACCAACAGAATGTTCTATAAGAAAATGGCATGATAGAATTTCTCATCATCAACAGCATGTGTGGTTTGCAAATGGTACAAATTTGCCAATGGTATGCAACAGATACAATAAACATGATATTTCTTTTATAATGTTACATATAGAACATTTTAAAACTTTTACTATAAAGAATATATATATAAATTCTCAGTTAAAGTATAATATAGTAATTTTATTCAAATTTCATATATAGTTAAAAAATCTAAAATCTAATAGCTATATTTATGCAGAAAATACTCATTTATTGTTCTTAGTTTTTAGTAGAACTTCATCATATAAAGTGTACTTTTTTATGAAAAATTGTATTGGTTATTATGATTAAATGGAATGAAAATATAAACTAACTATTTCTCAAATATTAAATAATATTTAGTATTTGTCTTTTACTAATTACTTCAAATAAATAAAATTACTGTAAATTATGTGTAAAATTAAGCATATTATTATTATAAGGGAAAATTATTAATAGTATAAATTTGATTATATATACTTAACTAATTACATAGCTCTGATATATACTTTATATTAATGATATTAGGACAAAACATGTGTAAGTTAGAATATCAGATAAAATGTTTAAATTTATATTTTTAAAACTTATATAATTAATGCAGACAACTATAGATAATTATACCATAATATAAGATAACTTATATAAATAAATCTATACATCCTGCATACTTGAAAAATAATAAAGATTATTTATCAGCTAATCAGTTGGTAAATTTATTATACTATTTATTAATCATTTTCTTCTATTTAACAAATTATATACCATTCACAAACTGCATATACTATTGATGACAATAAATTTTGTTATATAAAATATACCCTTGCTCAATGTCAAGTTTTTAACTTAATTATATATGTATATAACAAGTCTATATTTGATTATTGTTTATATTTTTTTATTAACAGAATAAATATAATTTGTTATTATTATGAATATTTTATTAACCAAAAAACTGATCTATTTACAAATTCAATATCCTGTTTGGTTACAGAATAGAGTTCAGTGGTAATTTATCCTTTACTATAAGTATATAACATTCATACTTTATACTATTAGACTTAATTAAGTAATAAACTTAATATTTATTGATGAAACATTTGGTTTGTGAACCAAATGTACAATTGGTAAATAGAAAATTTTGATGATTAATTAATAATTAATAATAGGTAATAATATTTACCAGCTCAATTTGATCCTTTGGCTTTAATTAATAGTTATTAAAAATTATAATAAAAAAAGTAGTCTCTATTTTTATTTTGATAAACTTGATATTTGTGAACTTTTTAAACTGCTGATGTTATTCAATTGTCAGAAATGACAAATATATGCTGTAGTATTTATAAAATGGTATTATATTTATAATTGAATATAGTATATTATTATTATATCTTATAATTGGAACTCCTTCCAATCATACATTTCATTTGCAAATCATATGAATGGTTTTAGAATGGTATAAATTGGTTAACAGTTTGCAAGATAATAATGTAAAATATTTAATGAAAATGTTTTAAACTTTAAACTTAATATTAATCATATTACAGTTATTTTATGTTTATAATATAATATTGTATTTTTCATTAATATTATATAACTATAAGTAATAACTCAATGGATATAGTTATAGTATTATATAATAGACAATAGTAATATTTTAATCAATGTCAATTATATTGCCAATGTAAAACTAACAATTTTAAAAATATATAATTTCTATAAGCTTTGTTTTAAAACATATTAATTACGGCAATCCCATATTTTAGCGTCCCAAATTAAATTTTTTTCCAAATTTAATAAAAAACGTATAAAAACAAAAAATATATAAAATTATTAATAAAAGTATAGAAATAATATTGAATGATGTGTTATTACTTTAGAAATACATTTATATATTAT